>CM029018.1:13645839-13708808 GCA_016801055.1 Panax notoginseng | reverse complement strand
ATTCAAACAAGCTCTAACACTCGATTCATATCCAAATAATGCTCCAAAAGTCACAGTCTTCATATAATATACCTAGTCCGATCACCCAATTTCTATAAGATATTCAAACTAAAATATTATCACACTCACTATTTCTTAAGTCTAGTAGATTCACAACCCACAGTTAAATCTCAAAATCACCCCCAGAAGAATGTGTAGGTTTTTCAACCTAACACATTGCGAGGGGCCACTACTTTGATACCACCTCTGTAACACCCCCCGAACCCATATAGGCCCAAAGTGCTACACGCCGCAAGCCCATAGGCCCACAAGGCAACAATATCAATAACGCGCAGCCCAAACAAAACAACTTAACAATAATCTTAACTTAAAACCCAACAATAAATATATTTTAAAAATCAATCCAAATGAAATACTAATAAATACCACATTTAAATAATGGAGACCCAGCTCCTCGAAACTAAGAGTTCTATCAAAATCCATCAATAAAAGAAAAACATCTAAAACTAAACTCAAGCTATTCCAAGCGTACCAAATAAGGGCTCAGCTTTAAACGATGGACCTGTAAAAATCTGTAAGGGGGTGAGCGATGAAGCCCAACAAGTAGCAATCCTCTCTATTCAGCCGAATCAGTACAATTTGCAAAATACTTTTTGAAATAACTTTTTTGTTCAATAACAATAGTACAAAACTTTCAAAACTAAAACAATTCAAATATGATTTCAATGTATATCATATATCTTTTAATCTACAGCCTTAGCGACTAAGGTTACAATAGCCCCTGTAACACGACCTAAAAAGTTCGATAACCGTTGTGATACGCACCCTACTAAGATATCTATAAAAATGCACGCTCCCCGAAGGTCATCTAAAGGTGCGCCTTAGTAGGTCCTATATTAGCTTCGGAACTAAACGTAATTAATAACAGGGTTCTATACATAGTCAGACTGAGATTTCAAAATCTTTTCTCATATTATCGATAATATAAATTGAACTTTTTTCACAGTTCAAAATCATATAATCTCATTCAGAGTTCAAAAATAAATACTTGATCCGAATTTTGAAATAAAAGAACATAACAATTTAATTTAAAGGGAAGCCTTAAATAAAACATAACGAATTTTGAAACTGTACATTTATGCATCCAAACAATTAATAAGACATACTTAAAAGTAACGATAATCTTAAAAACCCTAAATAGTTCGGAAAGCCACATACTTCGATATTACGAATACGAAAATATTAGCCGAACAAATCCTTTTTGAATTTTCTTCTTTTCCCTCTTTTTTATTCTGCAGTACTCCAAAGTCAAATAAATTTTTACGTTTTTCACTCTCCAGTTGTTTAAATATATGTAATTCCTTTGCAAAATAGGTTACTAGGTAAAAGAGTCCTTTTTAAAATTAAAAGTTTGTTATAGTTTAACTGACTTATCCTAATAGGTTTTTAGATATGTATAATAATTATTAGTTTTTATTCCCATTATCTAATTATAAATCTATTATTATTTTATTATTATTTTTATTTTTATTATTATTATTATTTTTTAAACGGGTATTACACATCCGAGATCAGAAGAGCTCCTTAGATATTTTATACCTAGTAGTCCTACTTTGCTAACCATACAGTTCTTGCAGGTGCAAGAGTAATAGTAGGAGCAGTCATAGTTTCATGCTGACGCTGAAGCTCGTTACTCATGGATGCGAGCATGATGTATTGAGCCACAGATGCATCATCCTGCCACTGTTTAAAAGTAGCAATCTCTTCCTCACAGGCTGTCTCTGCAACTTTTGTATGTACGGGCGAATTTAGGACATAAGAAATCTTTTCAGCAGTGAGAATAATTTTTTCAAATTCCTTAACTAGTCTGTGTAATTCGGTCCGGTCAGTTTGTCAGCATCCAGTATGCTACGCAGTGAAATTAGTGAATGTGACATTTTTAAAATTCTACATGTAAAAAGATAATATTTTAGCAAACATTCATTTAATTAATTACCAAAATAAATTAGGTTATATTTTATATTGGTATCTCCCACTATTTTCTTCAAACTATATTATCCTCATTATATAGTTCGGCAAAATAATTAAATTTTTTGCTAGTGAGAATAAGGATCTCATTTCAAATATATATAGTCTTGTGGTGACACAACAAACTATATATAAATAAATAGGTAGACAACTCTTTGTCAATTACATCATCATGTAACTCCTTATGTTTTGCCTCTTTGAGTATTTTGATCAAGTGGTGGAACATCCGAATCAAATTATCTAAGTTAAGTCTAACCTAGCACTTCCATATATTCAAAAAAGAAAAAAATTATCCTTATGGTGACACAACAAAATAATATTGTTTAATTTTCTTATAAGCATCAAATGTGATAAATTAACATCTTGAATACTTAATTCTTGCCTTGTGGTGACACGACAAACTCATATTAAATATTTAATACTCTATAATTTTATCATGCTAGAAAGCGACGTTCGATATTCTAAATATCTTTGAACAATTAAAACTTAATATATAAAAACTTTGAAGGATTTGTTATTATTTGTCTCATTTTTGGTTAGCGCACATGCACATATATATATAAAAATATGCATCATATTATTAAATATTGTGAAGCATGTTTGCATAATATATAATATATATAATACTAGAATGCATATTATAGAATACTAAATTCTATCCGGATTGATTATGGACTTTTATTCTAGTTTGGTTCACTAGAGCCACCAAATGAACCAAAAGGTCAAATCCTAGGGTGAAATAATAAATATTTAAATATAACTATTATATTTAAACCCGGGCTCCTGTTAGGTTTGTAATATTCATGAACGCAATCAAATTGCACAAAATAAGCAAAAGCGTGAAAAATCAGAGTTTAAAATTTTTACAAACCAAATACTACTCGGATCATCCTTTATGCACAATTATTAATTAAACGAAAAGATAAAGAATAAGAATCATACCCTTGAAGATTCGAACTTCCTCAGGTGCAAGTTCACCTCCAATCCTTTTTCCGTTTAACTTGAATCCACCGGGTTTGGTTCCTTCCTTTGATCAACGTTAGCCACCCAAGTATTTGGCCTCTAGAGGTGATCTACCAAGGAAGAACAAAAATTCAAGAAGATGGTGTTTGGCAAAACCCTAGTTTTTTTATCTCTTATAGAAAGGAGCGTACTCTCTAACAATTAGAATCACGTCTGTTGTGAAAAAGTCAACAATCCATTACCCATAATAAGACTCCTCTTATTTATAAGATGTGGGCAACCCTCCTTAACAATTAAGGAATTGAGTTTTTATTTTAATTAATTAAATTTCTTTAATTAATTAGGCTCCCGATCTTATTAGGAATAATTAATTAGCCTCCTAATCTTATTAGGATATATGAGAGTACATTTATTAATTAATTTCCAAACTCCTTTAGGAATTAAATAATAATTATAGTAATAATAATAATAAGACTCCTCTTATTAATTTATATTTAATATTTCAAAAATATAAATAATAAATATTAAGCTATTTAATTTATTCTATCACCATATATTAAATTAAATATACTTAACTTATTATTACGATTATGCCATTTGCTTCTTAAATAATTATTCTTCCTTTTATGGTGTGACCTTTTAGGTTTTTCATATTAAACTGGTTGTGAATAAATCAATTAGAACAATTCTAATCTTATTTAAATAAATAAATTAAAATATTAATTTATTTAAATAAATAATATTCATTCTACAATAGGGATAAACCTCCCTAGTGATTAACGACTTTTCAGATAATATAGATTTCAACATTAATCATTAAAGAACCTTTGAGTAAATAGTTACCGTACAATTCAATTATTCCACCATATAATGTCTCAATTAAATATAAGACATGGAATTACTGTCAAGTCTTATTTTATTTAATTATATGTATTTCGACTCTAAATGCACAACTCTAAATACTGCAAATTAGAAACTCCTTTCTAATTTCATTCTGCCTTGGTCAAGGACTACTGGGTTGTCATTTATCAAATCACATAGGACATTTCTCTTCTTTTACTAGAAGCGGTAGATTCTTTATTGATCATACATTATCTTCATCTACAACTTATTATACCCAAGCATACCCTTTGATATATCCTAAGGGTCTTAAGGAATAAGTCAAAGTATAACTCATCATACAGAAGATACTATGATGATCTCAAGTCCAAGGATCACTTGTACTACTATCACTACAAGAATTCCTATTGACAGACAAGTAAAACTCCATTAGGTATTCCTTAGCGAGCCACATTCAGTTAACTTATTCTCTAATAAGCACCTACATACTTGTTTTAGTGTCTCCACACAAATGATCATGATATCAACAATCATCCTCATCCAATGAGCAAGCAACGTATGTACCAATCTATTCGAATTCACTAATTCCCAATTTAGTAATCTAACGATTTGGAACTATTTTAGTTTTAAGCTTTCTAAGAATTTAGATCTCATTAGAATGATCATCATCATTATTCTAAAATCATTACTTAAAACTATGGGTTTATCACATATTATAAAATAGCATCATGTAGATAATTATAAGCCTTTAATAAATTAATACTTTCTATTAATAAATGAATAAGATTGTTACAAAGTATATGCTTTATCATCAAACATGATTGCTTGTGTGCATACTACTTTCAATCTCCCACTTGCACTAAAGTCAATCGTTATGGTATCTCATACCCTTCTTCTCTAAGTAACGATTAGCCTGCTGTTGGATAAGCTTTAGTTAATGGATATGTAATGTTGTTATGAGAATCCACTATCTCTATATTGATTTCCCATCTTTCAATGATTCCTTAATCAAATGAAAGTGCCGCAACACATGTTTAGATCCAAGATGAGACTTAGGAACTATTTCTAGTTCTGTAATAAAATTTTCATCCAAACAATCAACTTGCAACTTCATTTATAGCTATATACTTTGTCTTTATCACTAAACCAACAACTCTTTGCTGTTTTGGAACCTTTCTAATTACACTGCACCACCGTTTAAGATAACGCTTTACCTTAAAGTGGATTTTTATATCGTCTTGGTCTGTCTAAAAAAAACTTGAGTCTGTTAAGCTCTATAGTTTTAATTTAGACCCACCATAAAATTTTAATCACATCTTTACTGATTGCAGCATTAGTATGTCATTCCTTACCTATAGTATATCAACATATAATATTAGGAATGTCACACAGCGCTCCCACTGACCCTTTTGTACACATTAGATTCATTCTTATTTGTGATAAAATTAAACTCTTTTGATTTTTTTCATCAAAATGAATGTTCTATTTTTGAGAAGCTTGCTTCAATCTATTTCTCTGAGTGTCTACACCTCTTACCTCATCGTATGTAACTGGATCATCATCTTTTATGATGCGTACCTCATCATCATCATCATCTATGATGAATCCATACCTCCCAGGTATCTTCGATACTATTCCAGATTTACGATTCGGTTGTGATACAATAGGTCTATCTACAAATTCCTCTTATTTGACTTATAGTATTTTGTGGTTCTTGAACTCTTCAAGATGTATTATCCTCCCACTAGCCCCTTCAATGATAAACATCTTTATCTTAGAAGGTAATGTGTTCCGCAACAAACACCTTTTGCTAAGTAGGATTATAGAACATATACCCTAAACTTACTTTAGGATGTCCCACAAATATGTACTTGTCAAATCTTGTCCGAAGCTTATCCTTTGAAACCTTTTTCACATAAGTTGGACAACCCCTTATCTTAACATACTTAAGATTAGGAATCCTCTCTGTCCATAACTTTTATGGAGTCTTAAGGCTGGATTTTGAGGTTACCTATTCGTAGATATGCAGCCATTTCTAGGACATTAGCCCAGAAAGATACTGGAATGTCGTAAAATCATTATGGGTCGCACCATGTCTAACAAGGTACAATTTTTTCTTTCAGATACATTAATCAATTATTGCGTATAAGGAGGTATCCATTATCAGAAACCATTTGAGATGATCTAGAAGCTTATTGCACAAGTATTTATTCCTTAATCTAATCAAAGAATCTTAATACTTTGCCAATTTATTTCACTTCTGAATTCTTTGAAGCTTTCAAATAATTCACACTTGTATTTTAGCAAATACACATATTCAACTCTTTGAATGATCATCTCCTTTTCTTATACTAATTTGTTCAATATGTAAAATAATTTTCACGTAAGTCAAGTATACAAAATCTATTAAGTAATATTCCAGTTCTATACAAAATATTATTATTATAAATAGAACAACAATTGTTCCTAAATATAATACCAAAGATTTTATTATCCAACAATAAAATGGAAATGATGTTTCTAACAAGAACTGGAATATAATAACAACTTATTGACTTAATAGATTTACCCGTAGGCATTGCTAAACTATAAGTTTTTATGGCTAATGTAGCAACCTTTGCTTCAATTTCTCACACATAGGATTACCTATCTTTGTTTAGCTTTCTACTTCTGCTTGGTCCCTTCATAAATCTAAATTTATGATAACCAAAGCCGGTATCCAATACCCAAGTAGAATCTTGACTTAAAGAAAAATTTATTTTAAATCATGAACAAAATTGTATTTGTAACCGAAACTTCACTAAACTTCTTCTGGTTAGCCTCTACAAGATGCTTCTTGCAGTTTCTTTCCAGTGTTCAGGCTTATTCCAGTGGGGGCAAACTCATTTGCTATCCGTATCAGTTTTGTTCTTATTATCCTTATTTTTGCCCCTTTTTATTTACCTTCTTAAATCGTTCTTCTTTTGGAAAGATCATTTGGCCCCTACTAGTAAGACTTGGTCTTTCTTAGTTGGAAAGTGACTCTCAACATTTTCACATGTTAAGCAAATTAGCGAAGCTGATACTAGCTTGTTCATATGAAAAATTCACAACAATTGTGAAAGGAGTCCGGGAGTGAGTGCAAGATCAAATCTTGGCTCAACTATCCATCCATGACAAAACCCGTTGTCCTAATTATTCAATCAAATTGATCATGTTTGTGACGCCCCCAAAATAGGTATACAACACCCATTCTGAGTCGCCAAATACATGGTATAGAAAGCAAACTACAACTTCAATAATACAAATGTCGTGTAAAATACGACAACACATACTGTGAGTTTAAATACAAATATTTTCTTCTAGACAATATCCACACTCAAATAAATCCTCATTACAATTATTCAAATACTATTTTACAGAAATAGTGAGGACTGCTAAAACATCTTTCTAGAACCATCACTCCATACCCCGACTAGATCCTGCTATGTTCTCACCTCCTGAGAAGAAAAATGGAACAAAAAGGAAAAGGGTGAGCTCAACTAGCCCAGTAAAGAATATTATGACTAAGATAATATACAAACAAATTATCGTTAGTCTTCAACAGGGAAAAATCTGATAGAATATAATCGACAACAAGTTTTAGATCAACAACTGCAGCGGAAAATAGCAAACCATTAGAAGAGTCAAGTAGAGAAAGAATTCTACTATCTTCTAAGATTTAAAAGTCCATCATCAATATTTTATCCCTGTAACATCAATTAATAATCATCTTTATCCAAATATTCATCTTTGCACTACAGGCCAAAGATATTCATTTGTATCACCTGTCAGTCATGTTCATCTCAACACCTGTTCATCTTTGCACTACAGGCCAAAGATATTCATCAAGTAATCATACATCTTTGCACTACAGGCCAAAGATATTCATTAATATCATCATTTAGGACTGAGGATGATGAAAAATATCTTAAAGAGAACGAATCCAATGAGACAGAAGGACAAATAGTAGGGATTCGTATAACAGTTTATCCAAGATCAATAATACTTCATAATAATCAATTGTGAAGCAGAATTCAAAAATAAAGATCAAAACATGGATACAATCAAAGATAGTAACCATAATAGACATCTTGGACAAAAAGAAAAATTTTATTTTTCGGTGAATAGTGCCGTATTCGTGAATAGTGCCGTATACGTGAATAGTGCCGTATACATGAATAGTAACCCCGACACAAAAAGTTCCAAATTTGATAAAAACTCATATCAATATTTCAGCATAATGATATTGAAGAAAATAATATCATTTAAGAAGAAAATAATATCCCTTACCTCAAGATATCAGTACTTCTGGTCGGAATACCGGTATAAGGCTGAAAGAAACTTGCTCTGATGAATAGAAACTCTCAAAGTATCTAAATACTCACAAAATACACTCAATAATCTAGAGAGAGAAAGAGAGAAAACTTGTTTCTGGTGTGATTTTCAATTCTAACTTAGCCCTCTATTTATAGGAAAATTTTTAGTAGGTTTGACCTGCAACCTGATGGCTTTACCTGCTACTATTCCCACCACCACATTTGAAATATAATTCAGCACATTTCTTCACCAACCACAAGTGGGGCCCACCAATTCTAGAATTTTCCATCAAAATGATAAACTCCAAAAATTCAACAATTTCTGAACCAGTCATCTCGTAAAATTCATAATAAATCATACGTTCATTTTTAACGGTTCAAAATTTGTGGACATATACTCAACTTATATATGTATAACATATCCAAAAATTACCACGATCCAACGGTCGGATTAAAAATTATAACACCCGCAATATTTCTCAAAACCCTGATTTGATTTTTAATACCTCCATTCCGATAAAAATACTGATAAAACACCTCAACATTAACTCCTTCATTTTTAACCACAAAAATATATCCCTCATTTATATCCACATAAAATAAATATTTCCTTATCATATGAATCAATAATTAATTATTCACAAATAATATTACAGAATCACATTTATGACAACCAGGCCGTTCCCAGGAAAGAGGGGGCTTTCCAATAAGGATTTCTCCTTACTGGCGCGCAATTAGATGACCAAACCTCTCCTTAGACAGAACTTTCTAGACATTGCCAATAATGTTATCTAATAATATTATTCAAATAATATGAATTATTGATCTGATAATGGAAAATACTGTGCAGCAACAATTATTGAAACAACAATAATATAAAATATCAACGCAACAATTATTGAATCAATAAAATAAAATATTGAACAATAACTACTGTAACAATTATTGAGTAGTGCCTTCTTACGTAAGAATAATAATTGGTGCAATACCGTGTGCTACTGTATTTTAATCACCGGGTATTCCAACAGTATTAACGGTAACAACTACGCCGTTATTTATAAATAACTTATACTTGTCATTTTCTTCATCCAATCGCTTTCCGTTATGGGGCCCACACAAGGCTGCGCCGTCGTACGAATATTCCCCGACAGCAAGAATATTCCACGACCAAACGAATATTCCCCGACAAAATGAATATTTTATAACCACTTGCTTATTTTGCAAAATTTGCACATTTCACCCATAACCAAAGTATTATATCAAATTAGCCCCTTATTATTTACAATAATATTTAGAGAAAATTTGATTTTATTCATTAATAAGTTGGGGTCTTACAACCTCCCCTCCCTTATGAAATTTCGTCCTCGAAATTGACGTACGTACCTGATGTTTCAAAAAGGTGAGGATACCTCGCTTTCATTTCTGATTCCAACTCCCAGGTCATTTCTTCAATAGCATGGTTTCTCCACAAAACCTTAACTTGTGGTATAACCTTCGTGCGTAGGACATGCTCTTTCCTATCCAAGATCTTAACAGGTACCTCCTCGTACGTTAAATCTTCAGCTATCTCGTCTGGTTCTAACTCAATAATGTGGTTCGGGTCTTTAACATATTTACGAAGCATAGATATGTGAAAAACATTATGAACACGAGACATGCTTGGAGGTAATGCGAGTCTATATGCCACATTTCCTATTCGCTCAAGAATCTCAAATGGACCAACAAATCTTGGATTGAGCTTTCCTCTCTTCCCAAATCTTGTAACTCCCTTCCATGGTGCAACACGTAACAATACATGATCCCCAATATTAAATTCCACGTCCTTCCGATGAAGATCCGCATAACTCTTTTGTCGATCCTGTGCCGTTTGTATACGTTGTCGAATCGTTTGGATCTTCTCTGTAGTAATGCGTACCAACTCTGGTCCCAACAATGTTGCTTCACCCACCTCGTCCCAGCATACTGGAGAACGACATTTTCTTCCATACAACGCCTCGAATGGAGCCACACCTATGCTCGCCTGATAACTGTTGTTGTAGGAGAATTCCACCAATGGTAGGTACTTATCCCAACTCCCTTTGAGATCTAGGACACAAAGTCTTAATAGATCTTCAAGAGTTTGAATAGTCCTCTCTGATTGTCCGTCCGTTTGAGGATGGTATGCCGAACTGAATCGTAAATCCGTGCCCATAGCTTTCTGCAAGCTAACCCAAAATCGTGAAGTGAATCTTGGGTCACGATCCGAAACTATGGATACTGGCATGCCATGCAATCTCACAATCTCGTTCACGTACATACTAGCAAGACGTTCAAGGGAATAAGTCTCACGTATCGGCAAGAAATGAGCGGACTTGGTTAATCTATCAACAATAACCCAAATCGCATCTATGCCTTGAGAAACCTTGGGAAGACCCGTAACAAAATCCATAGTAATGTGTTTCCACTTCCATTTCGGGATCTCAAGTGGTTGCAATGGACCCTTTGGCACTTGATGCTCCGCCTTTACACGTTGACAAGTTAAACACCTCGAGATAAACTCCGCGATCTCTCTTTTCATATTGCTCCACCAAAATGTATGTCGAAGATCGTGATACATTTTGGTACTCCCAGGATGGATTGCAAACGGTGTGTTGTGTGCCTCCATCATTATTCTATGCTTCAAGTCAAAATCGTTAGGAACACAAAGTCTGGAGTTGACTCGAAGTATTCCTTCTTCATCGATTCTTGCTTCTGGAATAGCACCTTCTTGCACTTTCTTCTTCATACGCATCAGCTCCATGTCCGTAGCTTGAGCAGCTTTAACTTTATCGATTAAAGTCGGTTCTACTCGTATATTTGATATCATCATGTGGGTACTTGGAGCCTTCATCTCTATCTCCATCCTTTGTAAGTCATACAAAATGGGCCTTTGTGTTAACAATATTGCACTCGTACCCGCATATGATCTTCTACTCAATGCGTCAGCTACTACGTTTGCTTTTCCAAGATGATATTGGATGATATGATCGTAATCTTTCAACAGCTCGAGCCAACGTCGCTGCCGCATGTTGAGTTCCTTTTGGGTGAAGAAATATTTGAGGCTTTTATGATCTGTATAGATCTCCACTTTCTCCCCATACAGGTAGTGTCTCCAGATCTTCAACGCAAAAACGACTGCTGCCAACTCCAAATCATGAGTAGGATAATTCCTCTCATATTCTTTGAGTTGTCGTGAGGCATAGGCTATGACTTTCCCATGTTGCATGAGAACACATCCTAACCCTTTGCCTGAAGCATCGCTGTAGATAACAAATCCATCCGAACCAGATGGTATTGTCAGAACAGGTGCCGAAATGAGTCTCCTCTTGAGTTCTTGGAAACTCTTCTCGCATTCCTCACTCCATACAAATTTTGTATCTTTCCGAGTCAGCTGAGTTAACGGAGTAGCGATTCGAGAAAATCCTTCCACAAATCTCCGATAATAACCAGCTAAGCCTAGAAAGCTACGTACTTCGGTTACCGACTTCGGTTGCTCCCAACTTTGTATGGCTTCAATCTTCGCCGGGTCGACAGATACTCCATGTTTTGACACCACGTGCCCAAGGAATGCTACTTCCTCAAGCCAGAACTCGCATTTCTTCAATTGGCATATAGCTTATTTTCACGAAGCCTTTGCAGTACCAGCTTCAAATGGCGCTCATGATCTTCACGGCTTTTGGAATAGATGAGGATGTCATCAATAAAGACAACAACGAACTGATCCAAAATTCTTTGAATACACGGTTCATCATATCCATGAAGGCAGCAGGAGCATTAATCCAAAAGACATTACTAAGAATTCATAATGCCCGTACCGAGTTCTGAAGGCAGTCTTTGGAATATCCTCAGTTTTAATCTTCAGCTGATGATATCCAGAACGAAGGTCGATCTTTGAAAGAATTGTGTTCCTTGTAACTGGTCGAACAGGTCATCAATGCGAGGTAGCGGATACCTATTCTTGATAGTGACATGATTCAATTCTCGATAGTCAATACAAAGTCGCATACTCCCGTCTTTCTTCTTTACGAATAAAACAGGAGCACCCCAAGGAGACGTACTAGGACGAATAAAACCGATGTCCAACAACTCCTGTAGTTGGACTTTTAACTCCTGAAGTTCAATAGGAGCCATTCGATATGGAGTTTTAGAAATGGGCTTTGTACCGGTTCAAGGTCAATAAAGAATTCAACTTCACGTTCTGGGGTAGACCAGGAAGTTCTTCAGGAAATACATCGGGAAATCTCTAACAATAGAAATATTATTCAAATCTGACTTGTCTTTGTTCAAATCCATAACATGGGCTAAGAAAGCTTGACATCCGTTTTTCAATAAACGAATAGCTTTGTGGCTCGATATGACATGACTGATTTTAGTGGTTTAGTAGTTTGAATTCGTATGACAGGTTGGTTAGGAATATGAAAACTAACAACCTTACGAAAACAATCAATTTTAGCATGATGATAGTGGTAACCAATCAATTCCTAAAATCACATCAAAAGCAAGTATCTTTAAAGAGATAAGATCAACAGGTAATGTGATAGTACCAACTTGGATCATGCAAGATTTATAAACTGTAGATGTAACGAAGGTTTCACCCAACGGAGTTTCAACAGATAAGTTAAAGTCCAATTTCTCCGGAGTCAAGTTTAAACGTTGAGCACAAGCAGGAGAGATAAAAGAGGGTAGAACCGGTATCTAGTAAAGTATAAACTTCGCAAGAATTCAAGATTAGCTTACCCGTGATCACCTCGTTCGGGTTTCTCGCGTTTTGGCCAGTAACGACAAACGCCCTTCCAGGAACCGCTGATTTCGACTTATCCGGGACAGCTTTTGGAGTCACCATCCCCGCTGAACTTGGTTTTGCTACAGAACACTCTCGAGCTATATGACCCTCCTTTCCACAGTTATAACATACCTTGGATTGTTGTGGGCAGTTTGGGCTGATATGTCCCTCTTTCCCACATTTGTAACATACGACCGGTGTCGTTCTCCTCCCCTAGAAACAGTTGATGTTTGTGCTGACGTCTTCACATTATCATTGTTGTACCTTCTCTTCTTGAAATCTCCTCCCGACTCGCTCCTTCTATTATCACGACCACGATTACCACCAGAGTGGTTACCGCTTTTGTCCGAATATTTTCCTCCCTGCTAGTTTTCATTGCTTCGATGACTGCCGCCACCGGTATGACCCTGGTTGTGGTCCCTCGGTTGCACATACTCATTATCTCGCTCTAATAATTGAGCCCTATTTACAACATCTGAATATAAAGAAAATTTATGAGAGATAAGATATTGTCGAATCTCGGGTTTTAGACCTCTCAGAAACATCCTTGTCATTCGTTCCTCATTTTCGACCAAATGAGGTGCAAACCTGGATAACTCTGCAAACTTCGCCTCGTACTGGGACACCGTCATGTTGTTTTGTTCCAGTCTGATAAACTCTACCTCCTTCATATGACGAATACTTTCAGGAAAGTACTTGTCATTGAACAGTTTTTGAAATGTTTCCCAGGACATGTTGAGTGCGTCAGGCTGGGTACGCTTCACAGACTCCCACCAGTAGTCTGCCTCACCGCGGAACATAAAGGTGGCGAATGGAACCTTTTGTTCCTCCGTGCATCCCAAGACATCGAATATCTTGGTAATTTTTTGACCCACGTTTCCGCCATGATCGGATCCGGCTTTCCCTTAAATTCTGGTGGTCCCAATTCTTTGAACTGCTTAGCTGTGACAAACCGCGCGTTATCATCATTTCCACCCGTATTCTGCACACGAGTCTCCCTCGTCTGATTTTGCATGAACTGCAAAAAGCTCCTAAACATACATTCCATCATTCATCGTTTGCTCTCGGTAACGTTGTTTACAGGAGGAATATTGCCTTCCTGTTGCACGTTCCCCTGGGTTGGTGATCAAAGGTGTCTCCATCACGGTCTGATTTACTCCATTATTAACTTCTCAGCTGCCATTCTTAAAATACTGCCATAAAACAAGGGTTATAGTCATGTCATATATTATCCCTATACTCTGAACCGACCAAATAACACCAAATAAACTTATCAGGTCATACTTGTAAGACCCGAATTTTATGAAATAAAAGTATTCAATTTTTCTTATAATTACAATTCAGTAAATGGTTAAATTGATAAAAAGTTAAAGTTATGGGTGAAATGTGAATTTTTTTTCAAAATACACAAGTGGTTATAAAATAATCATTGTTGTCGGGGAATATTCGTTTGGTCGTGGAATATTCTTTCTGTCGGGGAATATTCGTACGACGGCGCAGCTATTTGTGGGCCCCATAACAGAATAACTGTCGGATAAAAAAAACGACAAATTTGAGTTTTACAAATAATGGCGTAGTTGTTACCGTTAACACTGTTGGAATACCCGGTGGTTAAAATACAGTAATACGCGTTATTGCACAGTAGCACACGGTATTGCATAATATTTTTGAAATTATTGATTCTTACGTAAGAAGGCACTACTCAATAATTGTTACAGTAATTACTGTTCAATATTTTATTATTGATTCAATAATTGCTGCGTTGATATTTTATATTATTGTTGTTTTAATAATTGTTGCTGCACAGTATTTTCATTATCAGATCAATAATTCATATTATTTGAATAATATTATTAGATAACATTATTGGCAATGTCTAGAAAGTTCTGTCTAAGGAGAGGTTTGGTCATCTAATTGCGCGCCAGTAAGGAGAAATCCTTATTGGAAAGCCCCCTCTTTCCTGGAACGGCCTGGTTGTCATAAATGTGATTCTGTAATATTATTTGTGAATAATTAATTATTGATTCATATGATAAGAAAATATTTATTTTATGTAGATATAAATGAGGGATATATTTTTGTGGTTAAAAATGAAGGAGTTAATGTTGAGGTTTTTATCCGTATTTTTGTCGGAATGGAGGTATTAAAAATCAGGGTTTTTGAGATATTTTGCGGGGGTTATAATTTTTAATCCGACCGTTGGATCGTGGTAATTTTTGGATATGTTATACATATATAAGTTGAGTATATGTCCACAAATTTTGAACCGTTAAAAATGAACGTATGATTTATTATGAATTTTACAAGATGACTGGTTCAGAAATTGTTGAATTTTCGGAGTTTATCATTTTGGTGGAAAATTCTAGAATTGGTGGGCCCCACTTGTGGTTGGTGAAGAAATGTGCTGAATTATTTTCAAATATGGTGGGTGGGAATAGTAGCAGGTAAAGCCATCAGGTTGCAGGTCAAACCTACCAAAATTTTCCTATAAATAGAGGGCTAAGTTAGAATTGAAAATCACACCACAAAAACATAAGCTTTCTCTCTTTCTCTCTCTATATTATGAAGCATATTTTGTGAGTTTTTAGATACTTGGTGAGTTGCTATTCATTAGTGCAAGTTTCCTTCAGCATCATATCCGATATCCAGTCAGAAGTACTGCTCTTTTGAGGTAAGGGATTGTAAGGGATAGTAAGGGATATTAAGGGTTGTTATGTTTTTCAGTTTCGTAATTTTTCTGAACTTCAAAAATTCTGGAAAAATTTGAAATGATATTTTGATGAGTTTTATTGATTGTGTCCAAAAATGGTGATTTTTGGATATATAGATTGAGAGTTATGAATTTTATGAGAAAAGACTATTTTAAAAGTAACAGCTTATAATTCCTTGTGGTTAACTCCAAAATTGATGAAATTTTTATTGGGAGTACATGTATATGATAGAAGTATACTCTGTAAATTTCAGAATTTTTAGACAAAAGTACAATTTTTGATAAATGTCTAAATATTCGGCTATTTTGGCCATATGAAAAATAGTAAATGACTTTTAAAAATTCCGAGAAAAATATATGTTCACTATGGGACTATATTATGCTAAATCCCAGAAAAGAAATATTTTTGGAACTGATTTGGTATTTTTCATGAAAATGGTCTAGTTATGAGTAAATGAATTAAATATGTTTTGTGAAAAAAAAAATTGGAAAATAGGATTTTATGGCTTGAGAATCCTATATGAGGTATATGCAGATTTTTGATGAGGGTTTTGGTTATTGATGATGAAATTGTAAGAGTTGGCATTTTATGATGATTAAATGCATTAATTAGTAAAGTGTAAACAATTAAAATAAATTGTTTATAAATTTAAGTAATGTTATTCTTTTAATATCATTATACCGAAATATTGGTATGATTTTATTGTGGAATTTTTATCTTTTGTGTCGGGGTTACTATTCATGAGTTACTATTCACGATTTACTATTCATGAGTTACGAATATTACTCTTGAGATTAAAACTATATGTTGATCATATTATTTTTATCATCATATATAACATTTTTATAACCCTGATGTTGAAATTCTCTTTCACTGGAGTGTAAAGATGGGTAGATTATTGGTATGATCATGACTAGGGTTCTCTTTGGCCTGTAGTGCAAAGTTGAATTGTGACTGGTATGATCATGACCATTGAATTTATAATTGAATATCTTAAGCTTAAGTGCAAAGGTGAATTGATCAACATGGTTATAATTATTGTTTATATAAATTCTGAAATGATTATATATTTCTTTGAGATATGAATATATTTGGCCTGTAGTGCAAATATGAATTGTTGATGAATATCTTTGGCATGTAGTGCAAAGATGGCCTGTTGATGAATATCTTTGGCCTGTAGTGCAAAGATGAACTGTTGTTGAATATCTTTGGCCCGTAGTGCAAAGATGGTTTGTTGATGAATATCTTTGGCCCGTAGTGCAAAGATGGATTTGTTAGTATGATTATAAACAGGAACTGTGATTTGGTATAACCATGATCTTTGATGTTTCAGGTAAAGACAGGTGATGAAAATATTCTTCGTCCTGGGTGCGAAGAAAAATTTATAGTCACAATTATGATTATGAGTTATTCATATGATTGTGGAAAGGAACTGTTGAGTGATGTTACATGGATAAAATATTGTTGGTGGATTTTTAACATGGAGAAGATAATAGACTTTATAGTCTATTTGACTCTTCTAATGGATTGCTCGTTCCGCTGCAACTATGGTTGAAATTTTTATCATTTACCATATGTTCTAAATCTCTGATTTATTGTTGATGAAGGCTATTGATAATTGAATTATCTTTAGTCATGATATTCTTTACTGAGCTAGTTGTGCTCACCCTTTTGCTTCACAATTCCTTTCAGGTAATAAGAGTGTAGCTGGGTCGAGCGGGGTAACAAGGGAATAGAACGGTGGTCATCATTTAGTAGTTATATTTGGTGAAGAAAATAGGGTGAGGCGAACCCAACGTTGGAAGGGTGTTTTGTCACTATCATACAAGATGTCTAATGACATACAACCTCGTGTCATCATAAGACAGGGTTGTGCTCATCCACTTGCTGAGTATATCTATGGGCACTACCTATATAATCTTGGTGTTTGTTTGAAGTATAATTCTCAATTAGAGACAGTGGAGATAATGATAAGTCAAGAGAAGACTCACCATTGGGAAGAATATGATAGTAATCTTCTCGTTTTTCTTTGGGGTCTATTGGGTCAACCAAGGATAATTCTGTGGCCATATGATATCTATCATAACCTAGACGCGTGGCCTCCCATGTACGAAGGTTTCCTTGAGCACTTCCCAAAGATTCTAATTTCTAAAACAGTTTTTGACTATACCTTTATGTAAGGTGTTATTGTGAGGTGATGTCCACGGTTGGAACATGAGTCACATTTGGTATATATTTGTATCCAAACTCACAGCATATGTGTTGTTGTATTTTGCACGACAATTGTTGTAATAAAGTTGTAGTTATTTTCTGTACCATGTATTTGGCGACTCAGAATGGGTTGGATGGATTGGACCTATTTTGGGGTCGTCACAGTTGGTATCAGAGCTTAGGGATATGATCTCTGGCGGAGATCGGGGAATATAACTAGGAGGGGAGAGATGAGTAAATCCTTCGCTAGTGTGTCCTACCTAAGCTTATTTGTTGGTCAGTCATAATATCGGGATATTATGTGATATGTTAATTTGTTAAATTAACCCTTGTTTTGAAGCTGTATTCTAGAATGATATATGAAATACAGGAGATGAGCAATGGAGAAATTATGATGATAGGGAAGATGGAATCTGAAATGAAAGGAAGGTATTCTCAATTCTTTGAAATACCAGGTACGTAAATTTCGAGGACGAAATTTCATAAGGAGGGGAGATTGTAAGACCCCGAATTTTATGAAATAAAAGTATTCAATTTTTCTTATAATTACATTCAGTAAATGGTTAAATTGATAAAAGTTTAAAGTTATGGGTGAAATATGAAAATTTTTCAAAATACACAAGTGGTTATAAAATAATCATTGTTGTCGGGGAATATTCGTTTGGTCGTGGAATATTCTTTCTGTCGGGGAATATTCGTACGACGGCGCAGCTATTTGTGGGCCCCATAACGAATAACTGTCGGATGAAAAAAACGACAAATTTGAGTTTTTACAAATAACGGCGTAGTTGTTACCGTTAACACTGTTGGAATACCCGGTGGTTAAAATACAGTAATACGCGTTATTGCACAGTAGCACACGGTATTGCATAGTATTTTTGAAATTATTGATTCTTACGTAAGAAGGCACTACTCAATAATTGTTACAGTAATTACTGTTCAATATTTTATTTTATTGATTCAATAATTGCTGCGTTGATATTTTATATTATTGTTGTTTCAATAATTGTTGCTGCACAGTATTTTCCATTATCAGATCAATAATTCATATTATTTGAATAATATTATTAGATAACATTATTGGCAATGTCTAGAAAGTTCTGTCTAAGGAGAGGTTTGGTCATCTAATTGCGCGCCAGTAAGGAGAAATCCTTATTGGAAAGCCCCCTCTTTCCTGGGAACGGCCTGGTTGTCATAAATGTGATTCTGTAATATTATTTGTGAATAATTAATTATTGATTCATATGATAAGAAAATATTTATTTTATGTGGATATAAATGAGGGATATATTTTTGTGGTTAAAAATGAAGGAGTTAATGTTGAGGTTTTTATCCGTATTTTTGTCGGAATGGAGGTATTAAAAATCAGGGTTTTTGAGATATTTTGCGGGGGTTATAATTTTTAATCCGACCGTTGGATCGTGGTAATTTTTGGATATGTTATACATATATAAGTTGAGTATATGTCCACAAATTTTGAACCGTTAAAAATGAACGTATGATTTATTATGAATTTTACGAGATGACTGGTTCAGAAATTGTTGAATTTTCGGAGTTTATCATTTTGGTGGAAAATTCTAGAATTGGTGGGCCCCACTTGTGGTTGGTGAAGAAATGTGCTGAATTATATTTCAAATGTGGTGGGTGGGAATAGTAGCAGGTAAAGCCATCAGGTTGCAGGTCAAACCTACCAAAATTTTCCTATAAATAGAGGGCTAAGTTAGAATTGAAAATCACACCAGAAACATAAGCTTTCTCTCTTTCTCTCTCTATATTATGAAGCATATTTTGTGAGTTTTTAGATACTTGGTGAGTTGCTATTCATCAGTGCAAGTTTCCTTCAGCATCATATCCGATATCCAGTCAGAAGTACTGCTCTTTTGAGGTAAGGGATTGTAGTAAGGGATAGTAAGGGATTTTAAGGGTTGTTATGTTTTTCAGTTTCGTAATTTTTCTGAACTTCAAAAATTCTGGAAAAATTTGAAATGATATTTTGATGAGTTTTATTGATTGTGTCCAAAAATGGTGATTTTTGGATGTATAGATTGAGAGTTATGAATTTTATGAGAAAAGACTATTTTAAAAGTAACAGCTTATAATTCCTTGTGGTTAACTCCAAAATTGATGAAATTTTTATTGGGAGTACATGTATATGATAGAAGTATACTCTGTAAATTTCAGAATTTTTAGACAAAAGTACAATTTTTGATAAATGTCTAAATATTCGGCTATTTTGGCCATATGAAAAATAGTAAATGACTTTTAAAAATTCTGAGAAAAATATATGTTCACTATGGGACTATATTATGCTAAATCCCAGAAAAGAAATATTTTTGGAACTGATTTGGTATTTTTCATGAAAATGGTCTAGTTATGAGTAAATGAATTAAATATGTTTTGTGAAAAAAAAATTGGAAAATAGGATTTTATGGCTTGAGAATCCTATATGAGGTATATGCAGATTTTTGATGAGGGTTTTGGTTATTGATGATGAAATTGTAAGAGTTGGCATTTTATGATGATTAAATGCATTAATTAGTAAAGTGTAAACAATTAAAATAAATTGTTTATAAATTTAAGTAATGTTATTCTTTCAATATCATTATACCGAAATATTGGTATGAATTTTATTGTGGAATTTCTATCTTTTGTGTCGGGGTTACTATTCATGAGTTACTATTCACGATTTACTATTCATGAGTTACGAATATTACTCTTGAGATTAAAACTATATGTTGATCATATTATTTTTATCATCATATATAACATTTTTATAACCCTGATGTTGAAATTCTCTTTCACTGGAGTGTAAAGATGGGTAGATTATTGGTATGATCATGACTAGGGTTCTCTTTGGCCTGTAGTGCAAAGTTGAATTGTGACTGGTATGATCATGACCATTGAATTTATAATTGAATATCTTAAGCTTAAGTGCAAAGGTGAATTGATCAACATGGTTATAATTATTGTTTATATAAATTCTGAAATGATTATATATTTCTTTGAGATATGAATATATTTGGCCTGTAGTGCAAATATGAATTGTTGATGAATATCTTTGGCATGTAGTGCAAAGATGGCCTGTTGATGAATATCTTTGGCCTGTAGTGCAAAGATGAACTGTTGTTGAATATCTTTGGCCCGTAGTGCAAAGATGGTTTGTTGATGAATATCTTTGGCCCGTAGTGCAAAGATGGATTTGTTAGTATGATTATAAACAGGAACTGTGATTTGGTATAACCATGATCTTTGATGTTTCAGGTAAAGACAGGTGATGAAAATATTCTTCGTCCTGGGTGCGAAGAAAAATTTATAGTCACAATTATGATTATGAGTTATTCATATGATTGTGGAAAGGAACTGTTGAGTGATGTTACATGGATAAAATATTGTTGGTGGATTTTTAACATGGAGAAGATAATAGACTTTATAGTCTATTTGACTCTTCTAATGGATTGCTCGTTCCGCTGCAACTATGGTTGAAATTTTTATCATTTACCATATGTTCTAAATCTCTGATTTATTGTTGATGAAGGCTATTGATAATTGAATTATCTTTAGTCATGATATTCTTTACTGAGCTAGTTGTGCTCACCCTTTTGCTTCACAATTCCTTTCAGGTAATAAGAGTGTAGCTGGGTCGAGCGGGGGTAACAAGGGAATAGAACGGTGGTCATCATTTAGTAGTTATATTTGGTGAAGAAAATAGGGTGAGGCGAACCCAACGTTGGAAGGGTGTTTTGTCACTATCATACAAGATGTCTAATGACATACAACCTCGTGTCATCATAAGACAGGGTTGTGCTCATCCACTTGCTGAGTATATCTATGGGCACTACCTATATAATCTTGGTGTTTGTTTGAAGTATAATTCTCAATTAGAGACAGTGGAGATAATGATAAGTCAAGAGAAGACTCACCATTGGGAAGAATATGATAGTAATCTTCTCGTTTTTCTTTGGGGTCTATTGGGTCAACCAAGGATAATTCTGTGGCCATATGATATCTATCATAACCTAGACGCGTGGCCTCCCATGTACGAAGGTTTCCTTGAGCACTTCCCAAAGATTCTAATTTCTAAAACAGTTTTTGACTATACCTTTATGTAAGGTGTTATTGTGAGGTGATGTCCACGGTTGGAACATGAGTCACATTTGGTATATATTTGTATCCAAACTCACAGCATATGTGTTGTTGTATTTTGCACGACAATTGTTGTAATAAAGTTGTAGTTATTTTCTGTACCATGTATTTGGCGACTCAGAATGGGTTGGATGGAATGGACCTATTTTGGGGCGTCACAGTTGGTATCAGAGCTTAGGGATATGATCTCTGGCGGAGATCGGGGAATATAACTAGGAGGGGAGAGATGAGTAAATCCTTCGCTAGTGTGTCCTACCTAAGCTTATTTGTTGGTCAGTCATAATATCGGGATATTATGTGATATGTTAATTTGTTAAATTAACCCTTGTTTTGAAGCTGTATTCTAGAATGATATTTGAAATACAGGAGATGAGCAATGGAGAAATTATGATGACAGGGAAGATGGAATCTGAAATGAAAGGAAGGTATTCTCAACTCTTTGAAATACCAGGTACGTAAATTTCGAGGACGAAATTTCATAAGGAGGGGAGATTGTAAGACCCCGAATTTTATGAAATAAAAGTATTCAATTTTTCTTATAATTACATTCAGTAAATGGTTAAATTGATAAAAAGTTAAAGTTATGGGTGAAATATGAATTTTTTTCAAAATACACAAGTGGTTATAAAATAATCATTGTTGTCGGGGAATATTCGTTTGGTCGTGGAATATTCTTTCTGTCGGGGAATATTCGTACGACGGCGCAGCTATTTGTGGGCCCCATAACAGAATAACTGTCGGGTGAAAAAAACGACAAATTTGAGTTTTTACAAATAACGGCGTAGTTGTTACCGTTAACACTGTTGGAATACCCGGTGGTTAAAATACAGTAATACGCGTTATTGCACAGTAGCACACGGTATTGCATAGTATTTTTGAAATTATTGATTCTTACGTAAGAAGGCACTACTCAATAATTGTTACAGTAATTACTGTTCAATATTTTATTTTATTGATTCAATAATTGCTGCGTTGATATTTTATATTATTGTTGTTTCAATAATTGTTGCTGCACAGTATTTTCCATTATCAGATCAATAATTCATATTATTTGAATAATATTATTAGATAACATTATTGGCAATGTCTAGAAAGTTCTGTCTAAGGAGAGGTTTGGTCATCTAATTGCGCGCCAGTAAGGAGAAATCCTTATTGGAAAGCCCCCTCTTTCCTGGGAACGGCCTGGTTGTCATAAATGTGATTCTGTAATATTATTTGTGAATAATTAATTATTGATTCATATGATAAGAAAATATTTATTTTATGTGGATATAAATGAGGGATATATTTTTGTGGTTAAAAATGAAGGAGTTAATGTTGAGGTTTTTATCCGTATTTTTGTCGGAATGGAGGTATTAAAAATCAGGGTTTTTGAGATATTTTGCGGGGGTTATAATTTTTAATCCGACCGTTGGATCGTGGTAATTTTTGGATATGTTATACATATATAAGTTGAGTATATGTCCACAAATTTTGAACCGTTAAAAATGAACGTATGATTTATTATGAATTTTACGAGATGACTGGTTCAGAAATTGTTGAATTTTCGGAGTTAATCATTTTGGTGGAAAATTCTAGAATTGGTGGGCCCCACTTGTGGTTGGTGAAGAAATGTGCTGAATTATATTTCAAATGTGGTGGGTGGGAATAGTAGCAGGTAAAGCCATCAGGTTGCAGGTCAAACCTACCAAAATTTTCCTATAAATAGAGGGCTAAGTTAGAATTGAAAATCACACCAGAAACATAAGCTTTCTCTCTTTCTCTCTCTATATTATGAAGCATATTTTGTGAGTTTTTAGATACTTGGTGAGTTGCTATTCATCAGTGCAAGTTTCCTTCAGCATCATATCCGATATCCAGTCAGAAGTACTGCTCTTTTGAGGTAAGGGATAGTAAGGGATAGTAAGGGATTTTAAGGGTTGTTATGTTTTTCAGTTTCGTAATTTTTCTGAACTTCAAAAATTCTGGAAAAATTTGAAATGATATTTTGATGAGTTTTATTGATTGTGTCCAAAAATGGTGATTTTTGGATGTATAGATTGAGAGTTATGAATTTTATGAGAAAAGACTATTTTAAAAGTAACAGCTTATAATTCCTTGTGGTTAACTCCAAAATTGATGAAATTTTTATTGGGAGTACATGTATATGATAGAAGTATACTCTGTAAATTTCAGAATTTTTAGACAAAAGTACAATTTTTGATAAATGTCTAAATATTCGGCTATTTTGGCCATATGAAAAATAGTAAATGACTTTTAAAAATTCTGAGAAAAATATATGTTCACTATGGGACTATATTATGCTAAATCCCAGAAAAGAAATATTTTTGGAACTGATTTGGTATTTTTCATGAAAATGGTCTAGTTATGAGTAAATGAATTAAATATGTTTTGTGAAGAAAGAAAATTGGAAAATAGGATTTTATGGCTTGAGAATCCTATATGAGGTATATGCAGATTTTTGATGAGGGTTTTGGTTATTGATGATGAAATTGTAAGAGTTGGCATTTTATGATGATTAAATGCATTAATTAGTAAAGTGTAAACAATTAAAATAAATTGTTTATAAATTTAAGTAATGTTATTCTTTCAATATCATTATACCGAAATATTGGTATGGATTTTATTGTGGAATTTCTATCTTTTGTGTCGGGGTTACTATTCATGAGTTACTATTCACGATTTACTATTCATGAGTTACGAATATTACTCTTGAGATTAAAACTATATGTTGATCATATTATTTTTATCATCATATATAACATTTTTATAACCCTGATGTTGAAATTCTCTTTCACTGGAGTGTAAAGATGGGTAGATTATTGGTATGATCATGACTAGGGTTCTCTTTGGCCTGTAGTGCAAAGTTGAATTGTGACTGGTATGATCATGACCATTGAATTTATAATTGAATATCTTAAGCTTAAGTGCAAAGGTGAATTGATCAACATGGTTATAATTATTGTTTATATAAATTCTGAAATGATTATATATTTCTTTGAGATATGAATATATTTGGCCTGTAGTGCAAATATGAATTGTTGATGAATATCTTTGGCATGTAGTGCAAAGATGGCCTGTTGATGAATATCTTTGGCCTGTAGTGCAAAGATGAACTGTTGTTGAATATCTTTGGCCCGTAGTGCAAAGATGGTTTGTTGATGAATATCTTTGGCCCGTAGTGCAAAGATGGATTTGTTAGTATGATTATAAACAGGAACTGTGATTTGGTATAACCATGATCTTTGATGTTTCAGGTAAAGACAGGTGATGAAAATATTCTTCGTCCTGGGTGCGAAGAAAAATTTATAGTCACAATTATGATTATGAGTTATTCATATGATTGTGGAAAGGAACTGTTGAGTGATGTTACATGGATAAAATATTGTTGGTGGATTTTTAACATGGAGAAGATAATAGACTTTATAGTCTATTTGACTCTTCTAATGGATTGCTCGTTCCGCTGCAACTATGGTTGAAATTTTTATCATTTACCATATGTTCTAAATCTCTGATTTATTGTTGATGAAGGCTATTGATAATTGAATTATCTTTAGTCATGATATTCTTTACTGAGCTAGTTGTGCTCACCCTTTTGCTTCACAATTCCTTTCAGGTAATAAGAGTGTAGCTGGGTCGAGCGGGGGTAACAAGGGAATAGAACGGTGGTCATCATTTAGTAGTTATATTTGGTGAAGAAAATAGGGTGAGGCGAACCCAACGTTGGAAGGGTGTTTTGTCACTATCATACAAGATGTCTAATGACATACAACCTCGTGTCATCATAAGACAGGGTTGTGCTCATCCACTTGCTGAGTATATCTATGGGCACTACCTATATAATCTTGGTGTTTGTTTGAAGTATAATTCTCAATTAGAGACAGTGGAGATAATGATAAGTCAAGAGAAGACTCACCATTGGGAAGAATATGATAGTAATCTTCTCGTTTTTCTTTGGGGTCTATTGGGTCAACCAAGGATAATTCTGTGGCCATATGATATCTATCATAACCTAGACGCGTGGCCTCCCATGTACGAAGGTTTCCTTGAGCACTTCCCAAAGATTCTAATTTCTAAAACAGTTTTTGACTATACCTTTATGTAAGGTGTTATTGTGAGGTGATGTCCACGGTTGGAACATGAGTCACATTTGGTATATATTTGTATCCAAACTCACAGCATATGTGTTGTCGTATTTTGCACGACAATTGTTGTAATAAAGTTGTAGTTATTTTCTGTACCATGTATTTGGCGACTCAGAATGGGTTGGATGGAATGGACCTATTTTGGGGCGTCACAGTTGGTATCAGAGCTTAGGGATATGATCTCTGGCGGAGATCGGGGAATATAACTAGGAGGGAGAGATGAGTAAATCCTTCGCTAGTGTGTCCTACCTAAGCTTATTTGTTGGTCAGTCATAATATCGGGATATTATGTGATATGTTAATTTGTTAAATTAACCCTTGTTTTGAAGCTGTATTCTAGAATGATATATGAAATACAGGAGATGAGCAATGGAGAAATTATGATGATAGGGAAGATGGAATCTGAAATGAAAGGAATGTATTCTCAATTCCTTGAAATACCAGGTACGTAAATTTCGAGGACGAAATTTCATAAGGAGGGGAGATTGTAAGACCCCGAATTTTATGAAATAAAAGTATTCAATTTTTCTTATAATTACAATTCAGTAAATGGTTAAATTGATAAAAAGTTAAAGTTATGGGTGAAATGTGAAAATTTTTCAAAATACACAAGTGGTTATAACATAATCATTGTTGTCGAGGAATATTCGTTTGGTCGTGGAATATTCTTTCTGTCGGGGAATATTCGTACGACGGCGCAGCTATTTGTGGGCCCCATAACAGAATAACTGTCGGATAAAAAAAACGATAAATTTGAGTTTTTACAAATAATGGCGTAGTTGTTACCGTTAACACTGTTGGAATACCCGGTGGTTAAAATACAGTAATACGCGTTATTGCACAGTAGCACACGGTATTGCATAGTATTTTTGAAATTATTGATTCTTACGTAAGAAGGCACTACTCAATAATTGTTACAGTAATTACTGTTCAATATTTTATTATTGATTCAATAATTGCTGCATTGATATTTTATATTATTGTTGTTTCAATAATTATTGCTGCACAGTATTTTCCATTATCAGATCAATAATTCATATTATTTGAATAATATTATTAGATAACATTATTGGCAATGTCTAGAAAGTTCTGTCTAAGGAGAGGTTTGGTCATCTAATTGCGCGCCAGTAAGGAGAAATCCTTATTGGAAATCCCTCTCTTTCCTGGGAACGGCCTGGTTGTCATAAATGTGATTCTGTAATATTATTTGTGAATAATTAATTATTGATTCATATGATAAGAAAATATTTATTTTAAGTGGATATAAATGAGGGATATATTTTTGTGATTAAAAATGAAGGAGTTAATGTTGAGGTTTTTATCCGTATTTTTATCGGAATGGAGGTATTAAAAATCAGGATTTTTGAGATATTTTGCGGGGGTTATAATTTTTAATCCGACCGTTGGATCGTGGTAATTTTTGGATATGTTATACATATATAAGTTGAGTTTATGTCCACAAATTTTGAACCGTTAAAAATGAACGTATAATTTATTACGAATTTTACTAGATGACTGGTTCAGAAATTGTTGAATTTTCGGAGTTAATCATTTTGGTGGAAAATTCTAGAATTGGTGGGCCCCACTTGTGATTGGTGAAGAAATGTGCTGAATTATATTTCAAATGTGGTGGGTGGGAATAGTAGCAGGTAAAGCCATCAGGTTGCAGGTCAAACCTACCAAAATTTTCCTATAAATAGAGGGCTAAGTTAGAATTGAAAATCACACCAGAAACATAAGCTTTCTCTCTTTCTCTCTCTATATTATGAAGCATATTTTGTGAGTTTTTAGATACTTGGCGAGTTGCTATTCATTAGTGCAAGTTTCCTTCAGCATCATATCCGATATCCAGTCAGAAGTACTGCTCTTTTGAGGTAAGGGATTGTAAGGGATTGTAAGGGATAGTAAGGGATAGTAAGGGATTTTAAGGGTTGTTATGTTTTTCAGTTTCGTAATTTTTCTGAACTTCAAAAATTCTGGAAAAATTTGAAATGATATTTTGATGAGTTTTATTGATTGTGTCCAAAAATGGTGATTTTTGGATGTATAGATTGAGAGTTATGAATTTTATGAGAAAAGACTATTTTAAAAGTAACAGCTTATAATTCCTTATGGTTAACTCCAAAATTGATGTAATTTTTATTGGGAGTACATGTATATGATAGAAGTATACTCTGTAAATTTCAGAATTTTTAGATGTCATTTTCAGATACTGCCACAAAACAAAGATTAATTAACATATAACATATTATCCTTATACTTTGACCGACCACTTAAATACCAAATAAACTTAGGTAGGTCATACTAGTGAAAGAATTCCCCGTCTCTCTCCTCCTAGTTCTTGTCTCACACCTTAGCCAGGGATCATATCCCTAAGCTCTGATACCAACTGTGACGTCCCCAAAAATCGGTATACATCACCCATCTTGGGTCGCCAGATACATAATACAGAATTCAAATACAATTTATTAATATAACTGTCGTGTACAATACGACAAAACATAAACTGTGAGTTTGAATACAAATATTGTCTACTAGAGAGTATACAAACTTAAAAGGAGTCCTCATTACAATTATTATTACATTATTTCACAGAATAGTGAGGACTACTAATGCTATCCTCTGGACCATCACTCCGTTTCCCGACTCGTCCCAGCTATATTCTCATTTCCTGAAGAGAACAGTGAAAGAAAGGGTGAGCTCAACTAGCCCAGTAAGAAATATTATGACTAAGATAATGCAGAATAAATTATCATTAGTCTCTAACAATGTTAAACTGATAAAATATAATAGACATCAAGTTTAACTGCAGCGGAACAAGCAATCCATTAAAAGAGTCAAGTAGAAAATAAAATCTACTATCTTTTATGATTTAAAAGGTTTTTCATCACTGTAATCGCTGAGACTCAGCTTAATAAATATTTCACATCATCGAATCACCCCTGCACTACGGCCAAGGATATTCTTTAGTATCACGGCCACAATTATCCATGCACTACGGGCCAAGAATATTTGTGTATTCATTAATGGTCATGATCATGCCAACAACTGTCCATCAATGCACTACGGGTCAATGAGGACTTTTACCACATCATTTGTAATATTACGGTCATGATTATACCGAATAACCCCTGGTTATAACCATACCAAGTCCATCTGTGCACTACAGGCCACAGATGACTTTAAAAAATAACCATGAGGATGATGACAATGATATAAAAATTCAATAAAATAAGTTCAAGAATTAATTTGTCCAAGAACTAATAACGTCCAAATTGTCAACATGATACTTCTGTGTAGAGTAAAATTCAAGAATGATCAGAAGAATATTTTCATGAAAAGATACTGGATGAAGCGCAAATATCAAGGATATTCTACTAATTTCATGGAGTATAGAAGTCAAAACTTTAACCAACTGAGTATAATAAAGAATGGAATAACAAAAAAAATCACCATGCATACGGTACTTTGCATAGACAGGTTATTCCAACAGAATAATAATAACGGAACCAGGTCAGGCAAAATTTGCACCGACAGGATGTTCCAACAGAATAATAAAGACGGAACCAGGTCTGGTGTAAAACACATAAACAGGATGTTCCAACAGAATAATAATAAAGACGGAACCAGGTCCGGTGTAAAACACACATACAGGATGTTCCAACAGAATAATAATAAAGACGGAACCATGTCCGGTGTAAAACACACAAACAGAATGTTCCAACAGAATAAAAGAAGAATATCACCAAGTATAGGGTAGACCGCGTATACAGGTTATTCCAACAGAATAATAAGAAATGGAATAACAACACTTCTCTTCATGAATAAGAAATAATAACACTCCTGACGAGTACAACAAATAATATCCCTTACCATAAAAGAAACTGAATATAAGAGTAGGGAAGTAGCAGAATACTTTTATTCTTTCTCTCTACAGTTTATCTCTCTAGAGTTTCAGTGAATTCGTAAGAAAATAATGAAGGAGTGGGCTTCTATTTATAGGAGAATTGAAGGTGTACTGTTGAGAAACGGACGCAACATTTATTTTTAAAAAAATCACAGACGGAACATCACAACAACATATAAGTATTCATTTTTTAAAGAGTTGTCCAATGAATGTCTAGGTTTGAAAATCATCCCATAATCTGCCAAACAAAGCTACCAAATGTCAAGGCCCCAACCAATCAAAATAAAAGAGAAAGATTATAAAACATATCTATATATATAATCAACACATGGTGTAAACCTAAATATATATATAATAATAATAATTGCTCTCTCCTCCCACGTGAACACAAATTTTCCTCCACCCACTTTGTCAACTTGACAACTTTATACATACATATATATATATATATATATATATATATATAAATACCTATCTTATATATATAACTCTAATATATATATAAGTAATAAAACAAAACTGAGATGACTTCTCACGTAAGCATTAATAATCAATACCGTGTGTTACTATACAACCACACGTATTACTGTACTTTTACTACCGAGTAGTTCAACAGTATTAACGATAAAACTTCCGCCGTTATTTTCATAAAAATATTTTTGTCGTTTTCTCAATCCGACAATAATTCTGTTGCGGGGTCCACCCATGATTGAGCCGTTGTACGAATATTCTCTGCTAAAACGAATATTTTCCGACCAATCGAATATAATATAACAACTTGCATACTATACAAAATTTATAAATATTACCCACAACTATAACATTATATAAATTTTCACTCCATAATATTCAAAAATAATATTTATAGAAAATTCATCTTTATTCAAAAAGTTGGGATTTTACAGTGCCAACTTGGATTAAGCAAGATTTATAAATTGTAGATGTAATAAAAGTTTCTCTTAACGGAGTCTCCACAGATAGGTCAAAGTCTAATTTCTCTGTAGTCAAGTTTAAACGTTGAGCACAAGCAGGAGAGATAAAAGAATGGGTAGAATCGGTATCTAGTAAAGTATAAACTTCGCAAGAATTCAAGATTAGCTTACCCGTGATCACCTCGTTCGGGTTTCTCGCGTTTTGGCCAGTCACGACAAACGTTCTTCTCGGAACCGCTGATTTCAACTTATCCGGGACAGCTTTTGGAGTCACCATCCCCGCTGAACTTGGTTTTGCTATAGAACACTCTCGAGCTATATGACCCTTCTATCCACAGTTATAACATACCTTGGATTATTGTGGGCAGTTTGGGCTGATATGTCCCTCTTTTCAGTATTTGTAACATACGACCGGTGGTCGTTCTTCTCCCCTAGAAACAGTTGATGTTTGTGCTGACGTCTTCACGTTATCATTTTTGTACCTTCTCTTCTTGAAATCTCCTCCCGACTCGCTCCTTCTATTATCACGGCCACGATTTCCACCAGAGTAGTTACCGCTTTTGTCCGAATGTTTTCCTCCCTGTTGGTTTTCATTGGTCTGATGACCGCTGCCACCGGTATTACCTTGGTTGTGTTCCCTCGGTTGAATATACTCATTATCTCGCTCTAATAATTGAGCCATGTTTACAACATCTGAATATAAAAAAATTTTATGAGAGATAAGATATTGTCGAATCTCGGGTTTTAAACCTCTCAGAAACATCCTTGTCATTCGTTCCTTATTCTCGACCAAATGAGGTGCAAACCTGGATAACTCTGCAAACTTCGCCTTGTACTGGGACACCGTCATGTTATTTTGTTCCAGTCTAATAAACTCTACCTCCTTCATATGACGAATACTTTCAGGAAAGTACTTGTCATTAAACAGTTTTTAAAATGTTTCCCAGGACATGTTGAGTGCGTCAGGCTGGGTATGCTTCACAGACTCTCACCAGTAGTCTGCCTCACCGCGGAACATAAAGGTGGCAAATGGAACTTTCTATTCCTCTGTGCATCCTAAGACATCGAATATCTTGGTAATTTGCTTGACCCACGTTTCTGGCTTGATCGGATCTGGCTTTCCCTGAAAGTCTGGTGGTCCCAAGTCTTTAAACTGCTTGGCTGTGACAAATCGCGCGTTGTTATGATTTCCACCCGTATTCTGCACACGAGTCTCCCTCGTCTGATTTTGCATGAACTGCAAAAAGCTCCTAAACATTCCATCATTCATCGTTTGCTCGGTAATGTTGTTTACAGGAGGAATATTACCAGCCTGTTGCACATTCTCCTGATTGGTAGCTAAAGGTGTTTCCACGGTCTCATACACTCTATTGTTAACGTTCTCAGCAGCCATTCCTAAATATTTTCATAAAATAAGGGTTAATTAAACAAATTAACATATCACATAATATCCCTATATTATGACCAAGCAACAAATAAGCTTAGGTAGGACACACTAGCGAAGAATTTACTCGTCTCTCTCCTCCTAGTTCTATTCTCCAATCTCCGCCAGAGACCATATCCCTAAGCTCTGATACCAACTGTGACGCCCCCAAAATAGGTATACATCACCCATTCTGAGTCGCCAAATACATGGTACAGAAACAAATACAACTTCATTAAAATAATTATCGTGCAAAATACGACAACACAAATACTGTGAGTTTAAATACAAATATTGTCTTCTAGACAATATCCACACTCAAATAAGTCCTCATTACAATTATTGAAACACTATTTTATAAAATAGTGAGGACTGCTAACACAACTGACTGGAAACATCACTCCACACCCCGACTAGTTCTCGCTATATTCTCGCCTCCTGAGAAAAATAGAACAAAAAGGAAAAGGGAGAGCTCAACTAGCCCAGTAAAGAATATTATGACTAAGATAATAAACAACAACTTATCATTAGTCTTCAACAGGGAAAAATCTGATAAAATATAATAGACAACAAATTTTAGATCAACAACTGCAGCGAAAACAGCAAACCATTAGAAGAGTCAAGTAGAGAATGAATTCTACTACCTTCTAAGATTCAAAAGTCCATCAACGATATTTTATCCCTATAACATCAATCAATAACCATCTTTAATCAAATATTCATCTTTGCACTACAGGTCAAAGATATTCATTTGTAATACCAGTCGGTCATGTTCATCTCAACACTTGTTCATCTTTGCACTACGGGCCAAAGATATTCATCAGTTAATCATTCATCTTTGCACTACAGGCCAAAGATATTCAGTAATATCATCATTTAGGACTGAGGATGATGAAAAATATTTTAAAGGAAACGAATCCAGTGAGACAGAAGGACAAATATTAGGGATTCATATTACAGTTTATCCAAGTGCAATAATATTCCATAACAACCAATTTTGAAGTAGAATTCAAAAATAAAGATCAAAACATGGATACAATCAAGGATAGTAACCATAATAGACATCTTGGACAAAAAGGAAAAAATTTATTTTTCGGTGAATAGTGCCGTATTGGTGAATAGTGTCGTATACGTGAATAGTGCCGTATACGTGAATAATAATCCCTACACAAAAAGTTTTAAATTTGATAAAAATTTCATATCAATATTTCAGCATAGTGATATTGAATAAATAATATCATTTAAGAAGAAAATAATATCCCTTACCTCAAACGAACAGTACTTCTGATCAGAATATCGTATATGAGGCTGAATGAAACTTGTGCTGAATAGCAACTCTCAAAGTATCAAAATACTCACAAAATACGCTCGAGAATATAGAGAGAGAAAGAGAGAAAACTTATGAATTCTGGTGTGATTTTCAATTCTAACTTAGCCCTCTATTTATAGAAAATTGTTAGCACGCCGAAGCAGACTTGACCTGCAACCTGATGGCTTTACCTGCTACTATTTCCACCCACCACATTTGAATAAAAATTTCAGCATATTTCTCACCAACTAAAAGTGGGGCCCACCAATTCTAGAATTTTTCACCAAAATGATAAATCCCGAAACTTCAATAATTTCTGAATCAGTCATCTCTTAAAATTCATAACAAATCATACGTTCATTTTTAACGGTTCAAAATTTGTGGACATATACTCAACTTATATATGTATAACATATCCAAAAATCACAACGATCCAACGGTCGAATTAAAAATTATAACTCACACAATATAACTCAAAAACACTCGTTTAATTTTTTAATACCTCCATTCCGACAAAAATACTGATAAAACAACTGAGCATTAATTCTTTTATTTATAACCACAAAAATATATCCCTCATTTATATCCACAAAAAAAAAATTTTTCTTATCATATAAATCAATAATTAATTATTCACAAATAATATAACAGAATCACAATTATGACAATCAGGCCGTTTCCAGGAAAGAGGGGGTTTTTCAATAAGGATTTCTCCTTACTGGTGCGCAATTAGATGACCAAACCTCTCCTTAGACATAATTTTCTAGACATTGCCAATAATGTTATCTAATAATATTATTCAAATAATATGAATTATTGATCTGATAATGGAAAATACTGTACATCAATAATTATTGAAACAACAATAATATAAAATATCAACGCAACAATTATTGAATCAATAAAATAAAATATTGAACAGTAACTACTGTAACAATTATTGAGTAGTGCTTTCTTACGTAAGAATCAATAATTGGTGCAATACCGTGTGCTACTGTATTTTAACCACCGGGTATTCCAACAGTATTAACGGTAACAACTACGCCGTTATTTATAAACAATTTATACTTGTCGTTTTCTTCATCCAATCGTTTTCTGCAAGACCCCAAATTTTATGAAATAAAAGTATTCAATTTTTCTATTTAGTAAATGGTTAAATTGATAAAAAGTTAAAGTTAAGGGTGATATATGAATATTTTTCAAAATAAGCAAGTGGTTATAAAATATTCATTTTGTCGGGGAATATTCGTTTGGTCGTGGAATATTCTTTCTGTCGGAGAATATTCGTATAACGGCGCAGCTATTTGTGGGCCCCATAACGAAAAGCGATTGGATGAAGAAAACGACAAAATTGAGTTTTTATAAATAACGGCGTAGTTGTTACTGTTAACACTGTTGGAATACCCGGTGGTTAAAATACAGTAATACGCGTTATTGCACAGTAGCACACGGTATTGCATAGTATTTTTGAAATTATTGATTCTTACATAAGAAGGCACTACTCAATAATTGTTTCAGTAATTACTGTTCAATATTTTATTTTATTGATTCAATAATTGCTACGTTGAAATTTTATATTATTGTTGTTCAATAATTGTCACTACACAGTATTTTCTATTATCAGATCAATAATTCATATTATTTGAATAATATTATTAGATAACATAATTGGCAATGTCTAGAAAGTTCTGTCTAAGAAGAGGTTTGGTCACCTAATTGCGCGCCAGTAAGGAAAAATTCTTATTAGAAAGTCCCCTCTTTCCTGGGAACGGCCTGGTTGTCATAATTATGACTCTGTAATATTATTTGTGAATAATTAATTATTGATTCATATGATAAGAAAATATTTATTTTATGTGGATATAAATGAGGGATATATTTTTGTGGTTAAAATGAAGGAGTTAATGTTGAGGTGTTTTATCTGTATTTTTGTCGGAACGGAGGTATTGAAAATCAAATTAGGGTTATTAAGATATTTTGCGAGGGTTATAATTTTTAATCCGACCGTTAGGTCATGGTAATATTTGGATATGTTATACATATATAAGTTGAGTATATGTCCACAAATTTTAAACCGTTAAAAATGAACGTATGATTTGTTATGAATTTTACGACATGACTAGTTCAGAAATTGTTGAATTTTCGGAGTTAATCATTTTGGTGGAAAATTCTAGAATTGGTGGGCCCCACTCTTGGTTGGTGAAGAAATATGCTGAGATTTTTATTCAAATATGGTGGATGGGAATAGTAGCAGGTAAAGCCATCAGGTCACAGGTTAAGTCTGATTCAGCGTGCTATCATTTTCCTATAAATAGAGGGCTAAGTTAGAATTGAAAATCACACCAGAAATATAAGCTTTCTCTCTTTCTCTCTCTATATTATGAAGCATATTTTGTGAGTTTTTAGATACTTGGTGAGTTACTATTCATCAGTGCAAGTTTCCTTCAGCGTCATATCCGATATCCAGTCAGAAGTGCTGCACTTTTGAGGAAAGGGATTGTAAGGGATAGTAAGAGAATTTAAGGGTTGTTATGTTTTTCAGTTTGTAATTCTTCTGACCTTTAGAAAATTCTGAAAAAATTTGAAATGATATTTTGATGAGTTTTATTGATTGTGTCAAAAAATAGTGATTTTTGGATGTATAGATTAAGAGTTATGAATTTTACGGGAAAAGACTATTTTAAAAGTAATCGCTTATAACTCCTTATGGTTAACTCCAAAATTGATGAAATTTTTATTGGTAGTATATCTATATAATATCAGTGTACTCTGTGAATTTCAGAAGTTTTGGATAAAAGTACAATTTATGATAAATATCTAAATACTCGGCGGTTTTGGTCATATGAAAAATAGTAAATGAGTTTTAAAAATTCTGAGAAAAATATATGTTCAATATGGGACTATATTATTCTAAATCCCAGAAAAAAATATTTTTAGAACTGATTTGGTATTTTTCATGAAAATAGACTAGTTATGAGTAAATGAATTAAATATGTTATGTGAAGTAAGAAAATAGAAAAATAGGATTTCATGGCTTGAGAATCCTATATGAGGTATATGCAGATTTTTGATGAGGGTTTTGGTTATTGATGATGAAATCTTAAGAGTTAGCATTTAATGATGATTAAATACATTAATTAGTAAAGTGTAAACAATTTAAATAAATTGTTTATAAGCTTAAGAAATATTATTCTTTCAATATCATTTTCGAAATATTGGTATGTATATTATTGTGGAATTTCTACCTTTTTTATGTCGGGGTTACTATTCATGAGTTACTATTCACGAGTTACTATTCATGAGTTACTATTCACGAGTTACTATTCACGACAAAATTAATTTCTTTTTCTAATCAAATTATAGTTTATTTATGAATATTACTCTTGAAATTAAATCCATGTTTTGATCATATTGTTTTATTATCATATATAACATTTTTATAACCTTAATGTTGAAATTCTCTTTCGCTTGAGTGTAAAGATGGGTAAATTATTGGTATAATCATGATTATGGGTTCTCTTTGGCCTGTAGTGTAAATATGAACTGTTGAGGAATATCTTTGGCCTGTAGTGCAAAGATGAATTGTTGATGAATATCTTTGACCGTAATGCAAAGATGAATTATTGATGAATATCTTTGGCCTGTAATGCAAAGATGGATTTATTAGTATGATTATAAACAGGAACTGTGATTTGATATAACCATGATCTTTGATGTTTCAGGTAAAGACAGAATGATGAAAATATTCTTCGTCCTAGGTGCGAAGAAAAATTTAGAATCACAATTATGATTATGAGTTATTCATATGATTGTGGAAAGGAACTGTTGAGTGATGTTACAGGGATAAAACATTGTTGGTGGATTTTCAACATGGAGAAGATAATAGACTTTATGGTCTATTTGACTCTTCTAATGGATTGCACGTTCTGCTGCAACTATGGTTGAAATTTTTTATCATCTACCATATGTTCTAAATCTCTGATTTATTACTGATGAAGACTATTGATAATTTATTTATCTTTAGTCATGATATTCTTTACCGGGCTAGTTGTGCTCACCCTTCTGTTCACATTTCCTTTCAGGTAATAAGAGTGTAGCTGGGTCGAGTGGTCTATTTGACTCTTCTAATGTATTGCACGTTCTGCTGCAACTATGGTTGAAATTTTTTATCATCTACCATAATTTCTAAATCTCTGATTTATTACTGATGAAGACTATTGATAATTTATTTATCTTTAGTCATTATATTCTTTACTGTGCTAGTTGTGCTCACCCTTCTGTTCACAATTCCTTTCAGGTAATAAGAGTGTAGCTGGGTCGAGCGGGGGTAACAGGGGAATAGAACGGTGGTCATCATTTAGGAGTTATATTTGGTGAATCATCTAGGGTGAAGCGAACCCAACGTTAGAAAGGTGTTTTGCCACTATCATACAAGATGTCTAATGACATACAACCTCGTGTCATCATAAGACAGGATTGTGCTTGTGACGCCCCCAAAATAGGTATACAACACCCATTCTGAGTCGCCAAATACATGGTACAGAAAGCAAACTACAACTTCAATAATACAATTGTCGTGCAAAATACGACAACACATACTGTGAGTTTAAATACAAATATTATCTTCTGGACAATATCCACACTCAAATAAATCCTCATTACAATTATTCAAACACTATTTTACAGAAATAGTGAGGACTGCTAAAACATCTTTCTAGAACCATCACTCCATACCCCGACTAGATCCTGCTATGTTCTCACCTCCTGAGAAGAAAAATAGAACAAAAAGGAAAAGGGTGAGCTCAACTAGCCCAGTAAAGAATATTATGACTAAGATAATATACAACAAATTATCGTTAGTCTTCAACAGGGAAAAATCTGATAGAATATAATCGACAACAAGTTTTAGATCAACAACTGCAGCGGAAACAACAAACCATTAGAAGAGTCAAGTAGAGAAAGAATTCTACTATCTTCTAAGATTTAAAAGTCCATCATCAATATTTTATCCCTGTAACATCAATTAATAATCATCTTTATCCAAATATTCATCTTTGCACTACAGGCCAAAGATATTCATTTGTATCACCTGTCAGTCATGTTCATCTCAACACCTGTTCATCTTTGCACTACAGACCAAAGATATTCATCAAGTAATCATACATCTTTGCACTACAGGCCAAATATATTCAGTAATATCATCATTTAGGACTGAGGATGATGAAAAATATCTTAAAGAGAACGAATCCAGTGAGACAGAAGGACAAATAGTAGGGATTCGTATAACAGTTTATCCAAGATCAATAATACTTCATAATAATCAATTGTGAAGCAGAATTCAAAAATAAAGATCAAAACATGGATACAATCAAAGATAGTAACCATAATAGACATCTTGGACAAAAAGAGAAAATTTTATTTTTCGGTGAATAGTGCCGTATTCGTGAATAGTGTCATATACGTGAATAGTGCCGTATACGTGAATAGTAACCCCGACATAAAAAGTTTCAAATTTGATAAAAACTCATATCAATATTTCAACATAATGTTATTGAAGAAAATAATATCCCTTACCTCAAAATATCAGTACTTCTGGTCGGAATACCGGTATAAGGCTGAAAGAAACTTGCTCTGATGAATAGAAACTCTCAAAGTATCTAAATACTCACAAAATACACTCAATAATCTAGAGAGAGAAAGAGAGAAAACTTGTTTCTGGTGTGATTTTCAATTCTAACTTAGCCCTCTATTTATAGGAAAATTTTAGTAGGCTTGACCTGCAACCTGATGGCTTTACCTGCTACTATTCTCACCCACCACATTTGAAATATAATTCAGCACATTTCTTCACCAACCACAAGTGGGGCCCACCAATTCTAGAATTTTCCATCAAAATGATAAACTCCAAAAATTCAACAATTTCTGAACCAGTCATCTTGTAAAATTCATAATAAATCATACGTTCATTTTTAACGGTTCAAAATTTGTGGACATATACTCAACTTATATATGTATAACATATCCAAAAATTACCACGATCCAACGGTCGGATTAAAAATTATAACCCCCGCAAAATATCTCAAAAACCCTGATTTTTAATACCTCCATTTCGACAAAAATACGGATAAAACCTCAACATTAACTCCTTCATTTTTAACCACAAAAATATATCCCTCATTTATATCCACATAAAATAAATATTTCCTTATCATATGAATCAATAATTAATTATTCACAAATAATATTACAGAATCACATTTATGACAACCAGGCCGTTCCCAGGAAAGAGGGGGCTTTCCAATAAGGATTTCTCCTTACTGGCGCGCAATTAGATGACCAAACCTCTCTTTAGACAGAACTTTCTAGTCATTGCCAATAATATTATCTAATAATATTATTCAAATAATATGAATTATTGATCTGATAATAGAAAATACTGTGCAGCAACAATTATTGAAACAACAATAATATAAAATATCAACGCAACAATTATTGAATCAATAAAATAAAATATTGAACAATAACTACTGTAACAATTATTGAGTAGTGCCTTCTTACGTAAGAATCAATAATTGGTGCAATACCGTGTGCTACTGTATTTTAACCACCGGGTATTCCAACAGTATTAACGGTAACAACTACGCCGTTATTTAAAAACAACTTATACTTGTCGTTTTCTTCATCCAATCGCTTTCCGTTATGGGGCCCACACAAGGCTGCGCCGTCGTACGAATATTCCCCGACAGCAAGAATATTCCACGACCAAACGAATATTCCCCGACAAAATAAATATTTTATAACCACTTGCTTATTTTATAAAATTTGCACATTTCACCCATAACCAAAGTATTATATCAAATTAACCCCTTATTATTCACAATAATATTTAGAGAAAATTTGATTTTATTCATTAATAAGTTGGGGTCTTACAACCTCCCCTCCTTATGAAATTTCGTCCTCGAAATTGACGTACGTACCTGATGTTTCAAAAAGGTGAGGATACCTCGCTTTCATTTCTGATTCCAACTCCCAGGTCATTTCTTCAATAGCATGGTTTCTCCACAAAACCTTAACTTGTGGTATAACCTTCGTGCGTAGGACATGCTCTTTCCTATCCAAGATCTTAACAGGTACCTCCTCGTACGTTAAATCTTCAGCTATCTCGTCTGGTTCTAACTCAATAATGTGGTTCGGGTCTTTAACATATTTACGAAGCATAGATATGTGAAAAACATTATGAACACGAGACATGCTTGGAGGTAATGCGAGTCTATATGCCACATTTCCTATTCGCTCAAGAATCTCAAATGGACCAACAAATCTTGGATTGAGCTTTCCTCTCTTCCCAAATCTTGTAACTCCCTTCCATGGTGCAACACGTAATAATACATGATCCCCAATATTAAATTCCACGTCCTTCCGATGAAGATCCGCATAACTCTTTTGTCGATCCTGTGCCGTTTGTATACGTTGTCGAATCGTTTGGATCTTCTCTGTAGTAATGCGTACCAACTCTGGTCCCAACAATGTTGCTTCACCCACCTCGTCCCAGCATACTGGAGAACGACATTTTCTTCCATACAACGCCTCGAATGGAGCCATACCTATGCTCGCCTGATAACTGTTGTTGTAGGAGAATTCCACCAATGGTAGGTACTTATCCCAACTCCCTTTGAGATCTAGGACACAAAGTCTTAATAGATCTTCAAGAGTTTGAATAGTCCTCTCTGATTGTCCGTCCGTTTGAGGATGGTATGCCGAACTGAATCGTAAATCTGTGCCCATAGCTTTCTGCAAGCTAACCCAAAATCGTGAAGTGAATCTTGGGTCACGATCCGAAACTATGGATACTGGCATGCCATGCAATCTCACAATCTCGTTCACGTACATACTAGCAAGACGTTCAAGGGAATAAGTCTCACGTATCGGCAAGAAATGAGCGGACTTGGTTAATCTATCAACAATAACCCAAATCGCATCTATGCCTTGAGAAACCTTGGGAAGACCCGTAACAAAATCCATAGTAATGTGTTCCCACTTCCATTTCAGAATCTCAAGTGGTTGCAATGGACCCTTTGGTACTTGATGCTCCGCTTTTACACGTTGACAAGTTAAACATCTCGAGATAAACTCCGCGATCTCTCTTTTCATATTGCTCCACCAAAATGTATGTCGAAGATCGTGATACATTTTGGTACTCCCAGGATGGATTGCAAACGGTGTGTTGTGTGCCTCCATCATTATTCTATGCTTCAAGTCAAAATCGTTAGGAACACAAAGTCTGGAGTTGACTCGAAGTATTCCTTCTTCATCGATTCTTGCTTCTGGAATAGCACCTTCTTGCACTTTCTTCTTCATACGCATCAGCTCCATGTCCGTAGCTTGAGCAGCTTTAACTTTATCGATTAAAGTCGGTTCTACTCGTATATTTGATATCATCATGTGGGTACTTGGAGCCTTCATCTCTATCTCCATCCTTTGCAAGTCATACAAAATGGGCCTTTGTGTTAACAACATTGCACTCGTACCCGCATATGATCTTCTACTCAATGCGTCAGCTACTACGTTTGCTTTTCCAGGATGATATTGGATGGTATGATCGTAATCTTTCAACAGCTCAAGCCAACGTCGTTGCCGCATGTTGAGTTCCTTTTGGGTGAAGAAATATTTGAGGCTTTTATGATCTGTATAGATCTCCACTTTCTCCCCATACAGGTAGTGTCTCCAATCTTCAACGCAAAAACGACTGCTGCCAACTCCAAATCATGAGTAGGATAATTCCTCTCATATTCTTTGAGTTGTCGTGAGGCATAGGCTATGACTTTCCCATGTTGCATGAGAACACATCCTAACCCTTTGCCTGAAGCATCGCTGTAGATAACAAATCCATCCGAACCAGATGGTATTGTCAGAACAGGTGCCGAAATGAGTCTCCTCTTGAGTTCTTGGAAACTCTTCTCGCATTCCTCACTCCATACGAATTTTGTATCTTTCCGAGTCAGCTGAGTTAACGGAGTAGCGATTCGAGAAAATCCTTCCACAAATCTCCGATAATAACCAGCTAAGCCCAGAAAGCTACGTACTTCGGTTACCGACTTCGGTTGCTCCCAACTTTGTATGGCTTCAATCTTCGCCGGGTCGACAGATACTCCATGTTTTGACACCACGTGCCCAAGGAATGCTACTTCCTCAAGCCAGAACTCGCAATTCTTCAGTTTGGCATATAGCTTGTTTTCACGAAGCCTTTGCAATACCAGCTTCAAATGGCGCTCATGATCTTCACGGCTTTTGGAATAGATAAGGATGTCATCAATAAAGACAACAACGAACTGATCCAAATATTCTTTGAATACACGATTCATCATATCCATGAAAGCAGCAGGAGCATTAGTCAATCCAAAAGACATTACTAAGAATTCATAATGCCCGTACAGAGTTCTGAAGGCAATCTTTGGAATATCCTCAGTTTTAATCTTCAGCTGATGATATCCAGAACGAAGGTCGATCTTTGAAAAGAATTGTGTTCCTTGTAACTGGTCGAACAGGTCATCAATGCGAGGTAGCGGATACCTATTCTTGATAGTGACATGATTCAATTCTCGATAGTCGATACAAAGTCGCATACTCCCGTCTTTCTTCTTTACGAATAAAATAGGAGCACCCCAAGGAGACGTACTAGGACGAATAAAACCGATGTCCAACAACTCCTGTAGTTGGACTTTTAACTCCTGAAGTTCAATAGGAGCCATTCGATATGGAGTTTTAGAAATGGGCTTTGTACCGGGTTCAAGGTCAATAAAGAATTCAACTTCACGTTCTGGGGGTAGACCAGGAAGTTCTTCAGGAAATACATCGGGAAATTCTCTAACAATAGAAATATTATTTAAATCTGACTTGTCTTTGTTCAAATCCATAACATGGGCTAAGAAAGCTTGACATCCGTTTTTCAATAAACGAATAGCTTTGTGGCTTGATATAACAGTGATTGATTTTAGTGGTTTAGTAGTTTGAATTCGTATGACAGGTTGGTTAGGAATATGAAAACTAACAACCTTACGAAAACAATCAATTTTAGCATAATGAGTGATTAACCAATCAATTCCTAAAATCACATCAAAAGCAAGTATCTTTAAAGAGATAAGATCAACAGGTAATGTGATAGTGCCAACTTGGATCATGCAAGATTTATAAACTGTAGATGTAACGAAAGTTTCACCTAACGGAGTTTCAACAGATAAGTTAAAGTCCAATTTCTCCGGAGTCAAGTTTAAACGTTGAGCACAAGCAGGAGAGATAAAAGAATGGGTAGAACCGGTATCTAGTAAAGTATAAACTTCGCAAGAATTCAAGATTAGATTACCCGTGATCACCTCGTTCGGGTTTCTCACGTTTTGGACAGTCACGACAAACGCCCTTCCAGGAACCGCTGATTTCGACTTATCTGGGACAACTTTTGGAGTCACCATCCCCGCTGAACTTGGTTTTGCTACAGAACACTCTCGAGCTATATGACCCTCCTTTCCACAGTTATAACATACCTTGGATTGTTGTGGGCAGTTTGGGCTAATATGTCCCTCTTTCCCACATTTGTAACATACGACCGGTGGTCGTTCTCCTCCCCTAGAAACAGTTGATGTTTGTGCTGACGTCTTCACGTTATCATTGTTGTACCTTCTCTTCTTGAAATCTCCTCCCGACTCGCTCCTTCTATTATCACGACCACGATTACCACCAGAGTGGTTACCGCTTTTATCCGAATGTTTTCCTCCCTGCTGGTTTTCATTTCTTCGATGACTGCCACCACCGGTATGACCCTGGTTGTGGTCCCTCGGTTGCACATACTCATTATCTCGCTCTAATAATTGAGCCCTGTTTACAAAATCTGAATATAAAGAAAATTTATGAGAGATAAGATATTGCCGAATCTCGGGTTTTAAACCTCTCAGAAACATCCTTGTCATTCGTTCCTCATTCTCGACCAAATGAGGTGCAAACCTGGATAACTCTGCAAACTTCGCCTCGTACTGGGACACCGTCATGTTGTTTTGTTCCAGTCTGATAAACTCCACCTCCTTCATATGACGAATACTTCCAGGAAAGTACTTGTCATTGAATAGTTTTTGAAATGTTTCCCAGGACATGTTGAGTGCGTCAGGCTGGGTACGCTTCACAGACTCCCACCAGTAGTCTGCCTCACCGCGGAACATAAAAGTGGCGAATGGAACCTTCTGTTCCTCCGTGCATCCCAAGACATCGAATATCTTGATAATTTGCTTGACCCACGTTTCCGCCATGATCGGATCCGGCTTTCCCTTAAATTCTGGTGGTCCCAATTCTTTGAACTGCTTAGCTGTGACAAACCGCGCGTTGTTATCATTTCCACCCGTATTCTGCACACGAGTCTCCCTCGTCTGACTTTGCATGACTTTTGCAAAAAGCTCCTAAACATTCCATCATTCATCGTTTGCTCGGTAACGTTGTTTACAGGAGGAATATTGCCTTCCTGTTGCACGTTCCCCTGGGTGGTGATCAAAGGTGTCTGCACGGTCTGATTTACTCCATTATTAACGTTCTCAGCTGCCATTCTTAAATACTTCCATAAAACAAGGGTTAATAGTCATGCCATATATTATCCCTATACTCTGACCGACCAAATAAACACCAAATAAACTTAGTCAGGTCATACTAGTGAAGGAATTCCCCGTCTCTCCCCTCCTAGTTCTTGTCTCACATCTCAGCCAGGGATCATATCCCTAAGCTCTGATACCAACTGTGACGCCCCCAAAATAGGTATACAACACCCATTATGAGTCGCCAAATACATGGTACATAAAGCAAACTACAACTTCAATAATACAATTGTCGTGCAAAATACGACAACACATACTGTGAGTTTAAATACAAATATTGTCTTCTGGACAATATCCACACTCAAATAAATCCTCATTACAATTATTCAAACACTATTTTACAGAAATAGTGAGGACTGCTAAAACATCTTTCTAGAACCATCACTCCATACCCCGACTAGATCCTGCTATGTTCTCACCTCTTGAGAAGAAAAATGGAACAAAAAGGAAAAGGGTGAGCTCAACTAGCTCAGTAAAGAATATTATGACTAAGATAATATACAACAAATTATCGTTAGTCTTCAACAGAGAAAAATCTGATAGAATATAATCGACAACAAGTTTTAGATCAACAACTGCAGCGGAAACAGCAAACCATTAGAAGAGTCAAGTAGAGAAAGAATTCTACTATCTTCTAAGATTTAAAAGTTCATCATCAATATTTTATCCCTGTAACATCAATTAATAATCATCTTTATCCAAATATTCATCTTTGCACTACAGGCCAAAGATATTCATTTGTATCACCTGTCAGTCATGTTCATCTCAACACCTGTTCATCTTTGCACTACAGGCCAAAGATATTCATCAAGTAATCATACATCTTTGCACTACAGGCCAAAGATATTCAGTAATATCATCATTTAGGACTGAGGATGATGAAAAATATCTTAAAGAGAACGAATCCAGTGAGACAGAAGGACAAATAGTAGGGATTCGTATAACAGTTTATCCAAGATCAATAATACTTCATAATAATCAATTGTGAAGCAGAATTCAAAAATAAAGATCAAAATATGGATACAATCAAAGATAGTAACCATAATAGACATCTTGGACAAAAAGAGAAAATTTTATTTTTTGGTGAATAGTGCCGTATTCGTGAATAGTGCCATATACGTGAATAGTGTCGTATACGTGAATAGTAACCCCGACACAAAAAGTTCCAAATTTGATAAAAACTCATATCAATATTTCAGCATAATGATATTGAAGAAAATAATATCATTTAAGAAGAAAATAATATCCCTTACCTCAAAATATCAGTACTTCTGGTCGGAATACCGGTATAAGGCTGAAAGAAACTTGCTCTGATGAATAGAAACTCTCAAAGTATCTAAATACTCACAAAATACACTCAATAATCTAGAGAGAGAAAGAGAGAAAACTTGTTTCTGGTGTGATTTTCAATTCTAACTTAGCCCTCTATTTATAGGAAAATTTTAGTAGGCTTGACCTGCAACCTGATGGCTTTACCTGCTACTATTCCCACCCACCACATTTGAAATATAATTCAGCACATTTCTTCACCAACCACAAGTGGGGCCAACCAATTCTAGAATTTTCCATCAAAATGATAAACTCCGAAAATTTAATAATTTCTGAACCAGTCATCTTGTAAAATTCATAATAAATCATACGTTCATTTTTAACGGTTCAAAATTTGTGGACATATACTCAACTTATATATGTATAACATATCCAAAAATTACCACGATCCAACGGTCGGATTAAAAATTATAACCCCCGCAAAATATCTCAAAAACCCTGATTTTTAATACCTCCATTCCGACAAAAATACGGATAAAAACCTCAACATTAACTCCTTCATTTTTAACCACAAAAATATATCCCTCATTTATATCCACATAAAATAAATATTTCCTTATCATATGAATCAATAATTAATTATTCACAAATAATATTACAGAATCACATTTATGACAACCAGGCCGTTCCCAGGAAAGAGGGGGCTTTCCAATAAGGATTTCTCCTTACTGGCGCGCAATTAGATGACCAAACCTCTCCTTAGACAGAACTTTCTAGTCATTGCCAATAATGTTATCTAATAATATTATTCAAATAATATGAATTATTGATCTGATAATGAAAAATACTGTGCAGCAACAATTATTGAAACAACAATAATATAAAATATCAACGCAACAATTATTGAATCAATAAAATAAAATATTGAACAATAATTACTGTAACAATTATTGAGTAGTGCCTTCTTACGTAAGAATCAATAATTGGTGCAATACCGTGTGCTACTGTATTTTAACCACCGGGTATTCTAACAGTATTAACGGTAACAACTACGCCGTTATTTAAAAACAACTTATACTTGTCGTTTTCTTCATCCAATCGCTTTCCGTTATGGGGCCCACACAAGGCTGCGCCGTCGTACGAATATTCCCCGACAGCAAGAATATTCCACGACCAAACGAATATTCCCCGACAAAATGAATATTTTATAACCACTTGCTTATTTTGTAAAATTTGCATATTTCACCCATAACCAAAGTATTATATCAAATTAATCCCTTATTATTCACAATAATATTTAGAGAAAATTTGATTTTATTCATTAATAAGTTGGGGTCTTACAGTGCTCTTCCACTTGCTGAGTATATTTACGAGCACTACCTATATAATTTTGGTGTTTGTTTGAAGTATAATTCTCAATTAGAGACAGTGGAGATAATGATAAGTCAAGAGAAGACTCACCATTGGGAAGAATATGATAGTAATCTTCTCATTTTTCTTTGGGGTATATTGGGTCAACCAAGGATAATTATATGGCCATATGATATCTATCACAACCTAGAAGCATGGCCTCCCATGTACAAAGGTTTTCTTGAGCACTTCCCAAAGATTCTAATTTCTAAAACAGTTTTTGACTACACTATTGGGCTATGTCACTTTAGTCATGTTGGGTCAAATGAATTGGGCCCCGCTATTTGACTACACTATTGGGCTTGGTCATTGGATCGGCCCATTACGAAAGGTGTTACTTAGCCTATCTTTGACCGGTAATCATCACAAAGGGCAGCAGTTGACTGTTATGTCTGCCACCTTTCTGCATGGCATTAATAAGGATGGGACTCCGATTGCCGGCGGGAGGTAACAGTGGTAGCAGGTAGGAAAGTAAGCTACATGCTTTCGGCTGAGATGACCGGGATGAGGGGAGGTGTCAGGAGATAGTGGGTGGCACAGTAAACTGGGTCTTGGGAACGTATGGGACAAAGATCACAAAAGAAAAAGAGGTAACAAAACACTACACACAACATTATCATTTTTACACACTGAGACACTAGTCAATATTTTCCTCCATTGTTAACCTTGTGATCGCCTGTACTGACTCTCACACCGGAGCTATCCCCCGACGGTCAGGCCGTCAAGCTTTTGGTGTTGACTTGTTGAACTGTGCAGGATCAGAGCGTCTTACGTGATTGGGACGTGGGAGAAGATCTTGGCGTTAACATTGGCGCTAGAAGGAGGGTGAGTTCTAGTGTCCTGAATATTTTTCAATCACAAACCTTGTTTGTTTTACGTCGGTGTTCATGGGGAAGAGTAGGACACCTACGCCTGAGGGGCAGCCGATGGCTGCCAGTGAATCAATACCGCGAGTATCTGTGAAGGACCGTTTGGGACCTGCACTAAGTGTTCATGCCAGCACGGCGTCCAAACGATCGCATGGAGATTCTCATCTGAGGGCTGGGAGCAAAGCCAAAAGAAGGCTAGTATTTACAGCAGAGAAAGAGTCCGATCATGGCCGGAAACGAGTAGAAGGCACCTCGCCTAGAACTCGATACCGGGACGACAAAGACGAAAAGACTGCCCGCTTGGCTAAGATGACAGACGAAGCTGATAAGGCCATGGAGGCATTGCTGAAGTAACGGCAGGATATAGCTGAGCAGATGTCTCGAATGGCAGAGTTAAGGGACGAAGCGTCCAGCTATGTCCAATCTGAAGAACGTGGGCATCGGAGTGGGAAAGAACCTGTCCATTCAGGGCGTGAATCTCGGGGTCAACCTCGGGAAAGGAGAAGGTCCAGAAGCCCTACTCCTCAAAGATCAAAGAGGGCACATCACCCTGTCGGTTCTAGGGAGCAGGGTCAAAGCGAACGGAGAGGTCGATCCAGGATCGTACTCCGGAGAATGCTAAAAAGGCGCTCGTTGTTGCGCATTCCCGCTACGGCGGCCGGATTCCGAGACGAAGCAGATCTAGAGGCCACACACCTGAAAGTCCACTGAGGGCATCCCGCTCTGTGGACCATCATCGTCCTAAAAGCCCCTCGAAAGTCGGGGGTTCAATCGTAAGAAACTGGTCCACTCAGAAGAGGGAGGAGTCACCGGAGAAAGAAGCATCCTCCCAACCCGAGGGCGTGGAGTATCTGGTAAAAGAGGTGAAGGAGCTTCGGAGGCAGCTTGCTGAAGTACAGAAAGTAAAAGACACTTCGGGAAAGAAGGCATCCCCTTTTTTCCGCGGAGATTCTGAAGGAAAATGCTGACCCCACCAAGAAGTTACCTCATATTGAAAGTTATGATGGATCGGGAGATCCCTATGACCATAGTCAGGCGTTCGACCGACTGATAGATTATTACGACTTTAGCGATGCTGCTAAGTGTCATACTTTTGTCACAACACTCCGAAAGGATTCCAGACAATGGATGGGGACTTTGCCCTCGGATTCGATTTCATCTTGGGCTGATATGTGCGGTAAGTTCCACGCCCGCTTTGGGAGCAACAGAAGAAGAGGGAAACCAACTGGCTCATTGGCTCAGGTTCGGCAGTACTCGAACGAGTCTTTGGGCCAATATGTAAAGCGATTCCATGAAGCAGTCGGCCAAGTGACAGACCTGAACGATCTATAGGCCGTGGGACTGTTTCAGAATGGTTTAGATCTGGTCAAATCAGAAAAGTTGGTGAAGAAGTTGATGTTTCATCTCCCGAAGAGTCTCGCCGAAGCCTTCGACAAAGCAGAAGGCTATATTATGGTAGAGGAGGCCATGAATAGCCTCAAGCGTCCCTCTTCGGATCGGCTTAAGGAGACAGATCGGGACAGAACAGAGGAAGACCAGAGTAAGAATGACGGAAACAAAGGTCGTCATGACGGCCGATTAAAGAAATACAACAACAATAATTGGAGACAGGGTGGAGAACGCTCGTCCGCTCCCGCTCAGAGGGTAAACAGGACGAATACTGCGCTCAACGCCGACAGGGCTGTTATCTTGGAGCAGATCAAGAATCAAACTATTTTCGAGCCACCTCGAGATAACTTTAAGCCCGGGAAAGGGAATTCTCGTAAGTATTGTGACTATCACCAAGCCTCGGGTCACGATACGAACGACTGTGTTAGTCTGAAGGATTTTATTGAGAGAAAGGTGCAAGATGGGGCTTTAGTTCACTATGTGGCCGCCCGAACGAACCAGCAGCAGAATAGAGGACCCGTTCAGGCAGCCCAACCAGTTCAGCAAGTGTTCCCCGCTCCTGAACAACCTACAAGGCAAGTGATAGATGTCATCACAGGGGGGACTTCGGGCAAGCTTGTTGGGAAGAAGAGCCGGAGCTATCTGGATTCGGTCATGTCAGTGGCGGGTACCCTCCCGAAGACTGACAGACCATTCTTGGGTACGGTAATCCTTTACTGATGAGGATTACCCTTCGAAATTTATCGAACCGCACGAGGGATCATTAGTCGTGACAGCACAAGTGGGTTCGGTGGATATGAAGCGCATGATGATCGACAACGGGTCTTCTGTGGATATCTTATATGCTCATGCTTATCAGAGGATGCATATTGATGGGAAGAAGATGGACATCGGACAGGAGGCCCCTTTATATGGTTTCAACAACGATCCGGTTAAAGTGACTGGAACCATTAAACTGCTAGTTATCTTCGGAACGGCCCCCCAACAGGTAGAAATTATTTGCAAATTTTACGTTGTGAATGTAGATTCTGCTTATAATGCTATTTTGGGGAGACCCACTTTAACTGCTTTGCAAGCTGTAACCTCTATCCCTCATTTCAAAATCAAATTTTCTACGGCTCATGGGGTTGGGGAGGTAAAAGGAGATCTGGATCTGGCCAGAAGATGTTATAGAAATGCCGTGATCACTTCGGGAGTAGAGGTGTCGAAGCAAAAACAGACCATGGCAATAGAGGTCGAACCCTTCACAGAAAGCAGCTCAGAACCGCTGGTCATGCCAGCCGGAGAAACCGAAGAGATAGAGCTCATCCCGGGAAAGGCTAACAAAACGGTGAAAATAGGTTCGGGCCTGCCAGAACCTCTCAGAAAGAACCTCATTGAACTCCTGCAGTGCTATGCTGACATCTTCGCCTGGGAGCCTCAAGATATGCCGGGAGTGAGTAGGGATATTGTAGAGCATCGGCTAGAAGTGGACCCGTCGAAGAAGCCAGTTCGACAAAAGAGGAGGATATTCGCGCCCGAGCGCCAGAGAATCATCGATGAAGAGATTGCGAAGCTGCTAGCTACTGACTTCATCTTCGAGATTGACTATCCGCAGTGGATAGCAAACGTGGTACTGGTCCAGAAGCAGAACGGGAAATGGCGGGTCTGCATCGACTATACAGACCTGAATAAAAATTGTTTGAAGGATTTCTATCCATTACCCCACATTGACCAACTCATCGATGCAACTTCGGGGTACGCCTTGTTAAGCTTCATGGATGCATTCTCTGGCTATCATCAAATCTCCATGTGCAAAGAGGATATACCGAAGACGGCGTTCATTACGCATCGTTCGGTATATGCCTACAAGAAAATGACCTTCGGCCTCATCAACGCCGGGGCCACTTACCAGAGGATGATGAACCATGTCTTCAGGCGTCAGTTGGGCAAGAATATGGAAGTATATGTGGATGACATGATTATTAAGAGTATGCTGGTGCACAAACATTTGGATGACCTGGAGGAATGCTTTCAAATAGTCCGTCACCACAAATTGAGACTGAATCCTGCCAAGTGCACCTTCGGATTAGGGGCTGGCAAATTTCTGGGTTATCTGGTCAGCCAGAGGGGCATTGAAGCCAATCCAGAGAAAATTCAAGCGATCCTGGACATGAAGACTCCTCAGTCGTTTAAAGACGTTCAGCGTCTGACTGGAAGGATTGCAGCTTTGAGGAGGTTTATGTCCAAATCGGCAGAAAGGTGTTTGCCATTTTTTGACACGTTGAAAGGGCCGAAGAATGCCAAGACGTTCCAATGGACTTCGGAATGCGAAGACACCTTCCAGAGCATCAAGTCCTACTTATCTTTGGCGCCTTTTTTGGTGAAGCCCGCTCCTGCTGAGCCTTTATATTTGTACTTAGCAGCTAGTTCTTTGGCAGTAGGAGCAGTTTTGGTGCGAGAAGTTGGGGGTAAGCAGCACCTGGTTTATTATGTAAGCCATGTCCTTCGGGATGCCGAAACAAGGTACCCAAATATTGAAAAGTTTGCTTTTGCTTTAATAACTGCTACTAGAAAGCTTAGGCAATACTTCCAGGATAGGTTGGTAATAGTATACACAGATCAGCCTTTGAAGAAAATATTGGGCAAACCTGAGGTATCGGGGAGATTAGCTGCATGGACGATGGAGCTATCTCAGTTCTTCGTTGAATATCATCCCCGAACTGCCATCAAGGGGCAGGCCTTGGCTGATTTTGTGGTCGAATGTTCGTTTTCCGAAGCTGATGAAGCTGTAGCAGAAGCTGGAGGATCTGACAGCATAGTTGCGGTTCTTCAGCAGAAGTAGAGTTCGTGGACGCTGTATGCAGATGGGTCTTCTACCGCAGACGTCAGCGGAGCAGGGATTATTCTGACCAGCCAGGAGGGATTCAAGGTGCAGCAGGCCATCAGATTCCAGTTTAAAGCGACGAACAACGAAGCAGAGTACGAGGCAGTGTTGGCAGGTTTGCGACTAGCTAAGAGTCTCGAAGTGCAAAGAATAATTATCTTCAGCGACTCTCAGTTAGTCGTTAAACAAGTCTCCGGGGAATACGAAGCCCGAGGTCATCGAATGATCAAGTATTTGGCGAAATTGAAAGAACGGCTTCAGTATTTCCAGTTCTATGAATTTCAAGGGGTCGAACGTGATGGCAATTCCATTGCCGATGCACTCTCCAAATTAGCCACTACGGATGTTAACGTTTTTGATGGATCGATTTACTTGGAAATTTTACAACATCCTAGTGTTCATCATGAATCGGTAATGTGCGTTGACCGAACCAACTGCTGGTTGACCCCATACCTGGAGTACCTGGCAGATGGCGTTCTACCTTCGGATCAGATGCTGGGCAAAAAAATCAAGTACAAGAGTGCTAATTTCGTTCTGATAGATGGGGATCTGTTCCGAAGGGCCTTCTCGTCTCCACTGCTAAAGTGTTTGACTTCGTCCGAAGCTGATTATGCTCTTCGGGAAGTTCACGAGGGCATCTGCGGCGACCATATGGCTGCTAAGTCATTAGCCTAAAAAGTACTTCGTCAAGGATACTACTGGCCTACCATCTTCAAGGAAGCGACTGAATACGTCAAGAAGTGCGAGAAGTGTCAGCTTAACAGTCCGATCCCACATCAGCCACCAGAAGAGTTATACTCGATCTTATCTCCCATACCCTTCGCTGTCTGGGGGGTTGATATACTAGGTCCGCTACCGAAGGCAAAAGGTCAGGTCAGCTTTGTTATAGTTGCCATCGACTACATGACCAAGTGGGTAGAAGCGAAACCACTTAGGTTAATAACAGAATAGGAATGCTTAAAGTTCATCAAGGAGTCGGTAGTATTTCGGTTCGGAATTCCTAAGGTGGTGATTTCAGACAATGGACGTCAGTTCGTGGGATCGAAATTCGAAGCGTTTTTGAAAGAACTGGGGGTCCAGCACAGAAAGACTTCAGTAGCTCATCCTCAGTCTAATGGACAAGTCGAAGTGACCAACAGAATGTTGCTGAACAGAATCAAGCGCAGATTGGACGAAGCTAAATGAAGATGGCCAGAAGAGCTGCTCAGTGTGTTATGTGCTTATCGGACTACTCCGAGGACCACAACGGGGAATTCACCTTTCAGACTGGCCTACGGTACTGATGCCTTAGTCCCAGTTAAAATTGGATCTCCAAGTCTTTGAGTTAGTCAGTTCAGAGAAATATACAATGATGAATGGTTGAAAGCCAATCTTGATTTACTTGAAGAAGTCAGAGAAACAGCCTTGGTCAAACTTGCAGCCTATCAGCGAAGAGTGGCTAAGCATTATAACAAAGGGGTAAAGCTTCACAGATTCGAAGTAGGGGATTTCGTTCTCAGAGAAGCCGAAGCATCTACACCCCAGAATTTAGGAAAACTGATGCCGAATTGGGAAGGGTCGTATGAAGTCATAGAAGTACCGAAGCCGGGGACTTATCGGTTGAGAGCCTTAGACGGATCAGAGATCAAGAATACTTGGCATGCAGGCAGGCTTCGAAAGTATTTTCAGTAGCTACAATGTCAGTACACCGGAAGTCTGTAAATGGTTTCAAGTCATCATCAACAAAAATTCCTTTCTTTTCAAGCAAATCTTGTCTTCGTTGCTGTTAATGTCATCGGAGTAAGGAGGTTCGGGTGGACTCGTTGACCATTCGATGGTAGCCTCATTGGCAGGTGGTCCTTATGACTTCGTCAGGCCCTGCGTGGTAGGCGAACATCATTGGTGTAAGGAGGTTCGGGCAGACTCGCTGACCATTCGATGGTAGCCTCATTGGCAGGTGGTCCTTATGACTTTGTCAGGCCCTGCGTGGTAGGCGAACGTCATTGGTGTAAGGAGGTTCGGGCGGACTCGCTGACCATTCGATGGTAGCCTCATCGGCAGGTGATCCTTATGACTTCGTCAGGCCCTGCATGGTAGGCGAACGTCATTGGTGTAAGGAGATTCGGGCGGACTCGCTGACCATACGATGGTAGCCACATCGGCAGGTGTTCCTTAAGACCTTGCCAGGCCCTTCGTGGTAGGCAAGCGTCATCCTTAAGACATTGTCAGGCCCTGCGTGGTAGGCAATTGTTGATCTTTAGACCTTGTCAGGCCCTTCAGGGTAGGCAAGTGTCGTCATTCAGACTTCATCAGGCCCCTCACGGCATCTACCTCACACTTTGATAACGAATAAGTATTCCTTTACTTTGTTATTATTGCCTAAATTTTTTTAAGTGTTGAGTTCGGAATGCCACATTCTTTAACTTCATCTTATCTGTTATACGACTTACCTAGTTGTTAATTAACAGTTTAAGTTAAGTCCGCGAAAGAGCTTGTACATTTTTTAAGATTGGATCGATATTGAAGTGTTGATAAACAGTAAATACACCGAAGTCATAAGGAATAATGTTGATATTTTATTTACATAATGATGTTTACAAAATGATAGAAGCTTTACAAGAATCCTAATAGCTAAGGGAAAAGAGAATCATCTTCAGGGATCGGCTTCGTCTTCCGAAGAATCCAGGATGGTCGGGTCAACCTTGGCAGCGACAAGTCTTGCCTTGTCTTTGCTTCGGCATTCGTCGTATCCATCCGAGAACATCTGGACGATCTCCTCGTTCAACTCTACAGATTTCCGGTATTCTTGTTGAACTTTCCTCCGAAGATCTCCGGTTAGAGGAGGACCCAAATCTCTCAAAGCCCGAAGTTCACGGAGCTCCTCTTCGAGTTTTGCCCGCTCCTTCAGATGTCTCAAATCCCTGGCTTCAAGATCACGTACTTGTACCGCCAGGCTTTTATTGGTCTTCACCATCGTCTCGTTCTTCCCAACAAGAACCTCGTTTCGACGAACCAGGTCTATGTTCGTAGTAACAGTTATTTGGTGGGTGGCCTCGGCTGTCTCCAGCTGTTCTTTCAACTTATTTACGTTCTTCTGAAGGCATTCTTTATTAAAGAGAGTGGTACCGTGGGCCCTTCTCTCTCTCTCCAGAGCCGACGCCAGAGTAACCTTCTCTCGCCTGACTGCATCTTCTTCGGCTTCGGACTCTTTGTATCGGGGAAGAAGTCTCCTGAAGACAGCATTTGCCTACAGACATTTAAAGTGAATTAGTAGAAGAAACAGATGATTCCTAAATATTTTAATTAAATAAACTAACCTTAGCCTGATAGCTCATGCCTTCTTCGATCAAATCCCTAATCGAGCTGTTTCCGAACCGATGATCATCGGTCTCCCGAACAAAGGAGTCGAACAGCTGAAAGGGGAAGTTGGCATTGAACTCCGGCCACACAGTGGGAGAAGATGCGGCTTCTCGCCTGAAGGCGGAGGGGGAAGATCTTGTCGGAGAAGGCACTGATGGCTCGGGGGGCGGTGGTGGTTGATCCTCCGAAGGTTGTTTCCTTTTACGAGACAGAAGTGGAGACTCGGTTGGGTTTTTGAGCTCGTCTTCGAAAACGCGAATCTCTACAGGAATAATGATAGGCGGATCGACTGCAGGAGGAGGAACCCGAAGCTCATCGGCAGATAGAGGAGTCACCTTGGTCTTCCTCTTTTTAATCCAAAGAGCTTGCATTCGCTCGTTCGCAGGCATGTCAATCAAACTAGCTGCAGAAGCTGATTGAGATCCTTGAGGATTTGACCGGACCTTCCGAACAACCCTTTTCTTCTGCCGAGGTCGGCTAGTCCTCCGCAGTTTCTGATCCCTGGAAGACTTCAGCGCCGTGGGCTTCCGAAGCCGGAAGTTCTTCCTAGGAGATATCGGTAGGGGATGATGATGATTTACCTGAAAGGAATTTATCCAATTCCCTTCGGTCGATCGAGGTTGGTTTTTATCAAAGACAGTTTATGGTCATATAACCATGCTTGCTTGCTCAGGAGCCCGAAGCTCCACTCCTTAAGAGGAATCTTCTCAAGAATGCTCGCCATTTCTTTCACGCGCTCCTCTGGAATGTCCCCGAAGTCTGCAGAAATCCGCTCGGAAGTGGTCCATTCCGGGATAGACGGGATTTCAGGCCCCTTCACGAAGAACCATTCTCTGTGCCACCCCCTGTTGCTCGAAGGAGTATCCATCAAAGGTCGCTTCTCGAACTTGGCGTTGGGCTTGGGGGACTGTTTGCTCAGCACTTTGAAGCCTCGTTCCCGAGACTTCCCAGCAGAGAAGAGAGTGAAAAAAGAATCCACTGTTGGGGGTATCCCCAACTCATAACAGAATGCTATGAAGGCCAGGATATGGATGTATGAATTCGGCACCAGTTGGGCGAATCCCACTCCGATAAATCCCAGGAGAGTAACAAGGAAGGAGTGAAGAGGGAATCTAACTCCCTTCTCTTGAACAGTCACCGGTACGGCAGTCCACCCGTCCGGTCGTTGGTACATCCGTTCGTGCGATGCCGGAGCCCTCACCAGGTGGGTGTCTGGAATCTGGTACCGACTTCTGATGGCACGCAGCTCGATCTCGGTGATGATAGAGGGAGTATTGGCGTGAGGGTACTGTTCTTCACTCTCAAAAAACTCTGAGGAGTTGGGTAGGGGGTTTGAAGGGTTCTCGGCAGGGTTAGCCGTGATTTGGGGGTTAGGGTTTGGAACTGACTCAGTAAGGTTGTGACCGGGAGGAGTGATGGAAATCAGAACGGCAAGAATAGGGGTGGAGTTGTCAGAATCTTGGCCCGCCATTGCTACTAAGATCTTGCAGGAAAGAAAGAAATCGAAGAGAAGGAGAAAATACTGTATATCAAATTCAAATTAAGCTGGTAAAGTCGTCAAAATTGGGGAAAATAGGCTTTTATAGCGGTCTTTTCAAATTTTGCACGAGAACCGAGGGCGGCGCATTAATTGGAGGTAATGATGTGGAAGAGGAAGGGGTAACGTCCGATTTTGGTTTTAATGGGTTATCCAAGGTGGGCCGGCGCTTGTTGGATCCCTTTTTCACTATGGACTCGCACTATTTACAGTCTTCCATTAAACGTCCTGTTTAATAAAAGACTGGGGGGCAATGTTGGGCCATAATACTTTCCATACTGGGCCAGGCCAATTGGACTTGTCCTTTGGGCTATGTCACTTTAGTCATGTTGGGTCAAATGAATTGGGCCCCGCTATTTGACTACACTATTGGGCTTGGTCATTGGATCGGCCCATTACGAAAGGTGTTACTTATCCTATCTTTGACCGGTAATCATCACAAAGGGCAGCAGTTGACTGTTATGTCTGCCACCTTTCTGCATGGCATTAATAAGGATGGGACTCCGATTGCCGGCGGGAGGTAACAGTGGTAGCAGGTAGGAAAGTAAGCTACATGCTTTCGGCTGAGATGACCGGGATGAGGGGAGGTGTCAGGAGATAGTGGGTGGCACAGTAAATCAGGTTTTGGGAACGTATGGGGCAAAGATCACAAAAGAAAAAGAGGTAACAAAACACTACACACAACATTATCATTTTACACACTGAGACACTAGTCAATATTTTCCTCCATTGTTAACCTTGTGATCGCCTGTACTGACTCTCACGCCGGAGCTATCCCCCGACGGTCAGGCCGTCAAGCTTTTTGTGTTAACTTGTTGAACTGTGCAGGATCAGAGCGTCTTACGTGTTGGGACGTGGGAGAAGATCTTGGCGTTAACAGGAACAATTGATTAAGGTCAAATTAAAATAGAAAAAATTATTACATATTTAAAGTATACATTCTTAACCTTTTGTACATAACTCATTTTAGTTCATGTTTTTTAAATGTGTTAAAGGATGGAGACTCTGATTGTTTTCCAAATAAACTCAATTTATTGTTGCAAAAGAGATTTCTTTTCAAGATATAAATATCATCTTATAATTTGAAGGTAAATTATGCGACATTCATAGTTGCTAGAATGACTGACGATGAAAAAATAATTGAATCCTATACAAACTTATGTGATAAACCTTAGGTAATATCTATTTTACACATAATTTGGTAACAACAAATATTACCTACATTACCAACTATTTCTTATATCTTTGTTTTAATTCTAGTACTACAGTCTATACAGGGTGAGTCATTGCCCGATGTTGTCAACTGTGTCACACCTATAAGCAAAAGGCCTATACATTCAATCAACGATGATGAGGTACAAGGATCTCAATCAACTGATGTTGAAATGCCAACCAACAACTGCAAAAGAAGATCAAAATCATGAAAGATGACAACTTTACTGTTTCAAATTAATTTGAACCATTATCTCATTTTACTACGTGACTTGGTTGTTTTAAATTTTAGAAATTCTTGAAGACTTTTAGTATAATCATATTTGAGTTTTTAATTTGAATTATTTGAATGAAACCTCCTTATTATTGGATATTATGTAATTTTATCATATGATTCAATATATTCAACATGATTCTGGCATCTTACATAATATAAACCAACACAAAAAAACAATAGAAAACTAATTATTTGGTCTTTAAAAATAAAATACTATCTTATTTATATAATATAATAATACTCTCCCATTAAAAGTACCCAAGTATACCTGTTATGACACAAACAATGCGACCATGTCTGTTATGACAAAAATAATGTGAGTATGTCTGTTACAAAAACAATGTGATTTATCCTAGTTATGACAACAATATTTACCTAAGTATGCATGTTAATTGAGTATATTGTACAATGTCAAATACAATAACCAATCAAATTAAACTGAGTAATCTAAGCCCGTTCGGCTAATTAAACAAGATAATTAAAACTAAAATAAAAGTTGACTTATAGGTAATTAATTTTCTTATTCTATTATAATTAATAATATTAAATATAAGTAAGACCAAATAAAGGGCTCCTTCTTTGGAAGAGTTTGAAGAGAGTAACTGTTTAGAAATTGTTAATATACTATAAAATTTGAGCACATAAATAGTTAACCCAATAAACATGATTTGGGGTTTCCTAACTTATTTCGAATGTATTTTCATACATTTTATGCTATTGCAAACCAATTATTATTTTTTAATTTCTCTTAAAATTATTAACTGACTTTAGTTAATATGTAATAAAAAAAATTCAAATAAAATTGATTAATGTCTGTCTACCATGCAAAACAAAAATTCTTATTTAAATAAAAAAAATGTACTTAAATTATAAACCTATTTGAAAACCCTAACACAACGCTTTCTCCCCTCAAATTTCTCCCTACACCCATAAAAAGTAATCCCCTAAACCTCCTAAATAAAAGGCTTTCATGATCCCCAACCATAATTTAGGTAATATTCATCTTCATCACCATCAATTTAGACTCCAATTTGCATATACTGTTGTAAACAACTGCAAAATAAAGACCTTTCTCCTGACCCTATCTCCTTCACTTCCATCTTCTATTTTCAATGGTTGCTCCAATCTTTGGAATTACATGAATCTGTAAGCCTTATTTTTATTTATGTGTAATATGTACATTTATGTTTTTTTTGTGTTAAAAAAAATTAGTTACTTGTGGCCAAAGATCACATTTTGGGATTATATGAGTAAAATAGTGAATTCGATCCTTACCAATAATTTGATTGCGTCATGTTTTATAAAATTGATTGGATGAATTGGTATAACATTGCATAATGTATTCGTTCTTTAACTATAACATTGTGTTATGTATGACACGGTGTTATACTCTTTATTTTTGGACATGATGTTTGTTTGACTTAAAGATCCAACATAATTATTAATGCTCGTGCTTTTCAGTTTCCATATGTAGCATATGATTTCCCTTCAGGTCTGAGAACCGAAACTGGGACATTATTCCGATGTTTTCCCTTTCGTTTGGATCTTAGAATTATGGTGCAAGTAAGCGTATATGAGACATGGACTCTTCAAAATGCATCAAGTACCTGTGTCAGATATTTGAGGCTTGGTGAAGTTAGTGTAATGTGTAACAGACTACAAATATGTCACTAGCAATCATATCAATATAACAACTCGATGACATCGTGCATTATGCTTTCTAAATATTTGTTAGTGCTTTAGAATGAAAGATGTACTCATTTTTAACCATATTAGTTACATTATAAACATTTTTATCAATAAATTAATATATATATATATATAAATATATATATATATATATATATATATACACACACACAACACACACAAAGTTGTTATATAATGTCCTGGAGTTTAGTGCTCAGATTAATTCTATACTTGGATATATATTTGTGCACAAAACTTTTACCCAACTTTATGTAACATATGCTACCAAAATTTGATCATTGCACAACAATCTTATGACACCCCCAAAATTAGGTATACATCACCCATCTTGGGTCGTCAGATACATAGTACTGAATACAAATACAACTTACACCTGTCATGTACAATACGACAAAACATAAACGGTGAGTTTGAATACAAATATTATCTTCTAGAGAGTATTCATACTCAAAAGGAGTCTTCATTACATTTATTAACACACCATTACATAGAATAGTGAGGACTACTAACTAATACTATCATTCGGACCATCACTCCGTTCCCCGACTTGCCCCAGCTACGTTCTCATTTCCTGAAGAGAACAGTGAAAGAAAAGGTGAGCTCAACTAGCCCAGTAAGAAATATTATGACTAAGATAATGCAGATAAATTATCATTAGCTTCAACAATGTTAAACTGATAAAATAAATAGACATCAAGTTTAACTGCAGCGGAACAAGCAATCCATTAAAAGAGTCAAGTAGAAAATAAATTCTACTATCTTTTATGATTTAAAAGGTTTTTCAACATTGTGATCGCTGGGACTCAGCTTAATAAAATAATCCACATCATCGAATCACCCCTGCACTACGGCTAAGGATATTCGTGTATTCATTAATGGTCATGATCATGCCAACAACTGTCCATCAACGCACTACGGGCCAATGAGGACTTTTACCACATCATTTGTAACATTACGGTCATGATTATACCAAATAATCCCTGGTCATAATCATACCAAGTCCATCTATGCACTACAGGCCACAGATGACTTTTAACATTTTATAAACATGAGGATTATGACAATGATATAAGAATTCAATAAAACAAGTTCAAGAATTAATTTATCCATGAACCAATAACGTCCAAATTGTCAACATGATACTGCTTGGTGGAGTAAAATTCAAGAATGCTTAGAAGAATATTTTCATGAAAAGATACTGGATGAAACGCAATTATCAAGGATATTCCACAAATTTCATGGAGTATAGAAGTCAAACTTAAACCAACTGAGTATAATAAAGAATGGAATAACAAAAAAATCACCATGCATGCGATAGACCGCACAGACAGGTTATTCCCACAGAATAATAAATAATGGAACCAGGTCCGGCATAAAACGCACAGACAGGATATTCCAACAGAATAATAATAAAGACGGAACCAGGTCCGGTGTAAAAACACACAAACAGGATGTTCCAACAGAATAATAATTAAGGAGACGGAACCATGTCCGTGTAAAACACACAGACATGATGTTCCAAACAGAATAATAATAAAACCGGAACCAGTCCGTTGTAAAACAACACAGACGGATGTTATCCAACGAGAATAATAGAAGAATAGTCACCAGAGAATAAAGGTAGACCGAGTATACAGGTTATTCCAACAGAATAATAAGAAATGGAATAACAACAGTTCTCTCATGAATAAGAAAAGAATAACACCCCTTA
>CM029018.1:13414779-13645739 GCA_016801055.1 Panax notoginseng | reverse complement strand
ATACAGGTTATTCCAACAGAATAATAAGAAATGGAATAACAACAGTTCTCTTCATGAATAATAAAGAATAACACCCCTTACCATAAAGAACTGAATAAGAAGTATTGAAGTAGCAAAATACTCTTCTTCTTTCTCTCTATAGTTTCTCTCTATAGTTTCTCTCTCTAGAGTTCAGTGAATTCGTAAGAAAATAATGAAGGAATGAGCTTCTATTTATAGGAAAAAGGGAATGCATAGTAACTAATCCATGAACGGTCCAGATTGATTTACTTTAATCTGACGGTCCATAATTAAAGAAAAATCTTTTTAAATAAAATATAATATATTCTATTTATAGAATAACTTTAATAAAGTATTCTGTTTTATATAAAAAGATGTTTCTGTTTTATTACGTTAATAATACGAATAAACAAAACGTCATTATCACTTTCTATTTTATATAAAAAGATGTTCTGTTTTATTACGTTAATAACAAAACGTCATCATCGTTATAATAATTCATATTATTAATCGACAATAATGGAATCAAACTGAGTGACTTCTCACATCAATATCAATAATCAATACCGTATGCTACTATGCAACCACACGTATTACTGTACTTTACTACCGAGTAGTTCAACAGTATCAACGGTAAAACTTCCGCCGTTATTTCAATAAAATATTTTTGTCGTTTTCTCAATCCAACAATAATTTCTGTTGTGGGGTCCACCAATGATTGTACCGTCGTACAAATATTCCCCGCCTAATCAATATTCCCCGTAAATAGTAACTCGTGAATAGTAACACGTGAATAGTAACTCATGAATAGTAACTCATGAATAGTAACTCGTGAAATAGTAAATCATGAATAGTAACACGTGAATAGTAACTCGTGAATAGTAACTCATAATAGTAACTCGTGAATAGTAACCGTGAATAGTAACTCATGAAAAGTAACTCGTGATAGTAACTCGTGAATAGTACTCTGACAAAAATGCCCCAAATATTCGAGTGAACAATTTAAGTGAAAGTAACCGGGTATTTTATGACAACTTATCTACTTTAAAAAATATTTCACATATCACCTTTAACTTTAACCTTTTATCAATTTAACCATTTACCAAAATAGAAAATTGATACTTTTATTTCATAAAATTCGGGGTCTCACATTAGTCACGGAGTTGATCCATTACGTAAGGTATTACTTATCTTATCTTTGACCGATAATCATCACAAAAGCAGTAGTTGACTGTTACGTCTGCCACCTGTCTGCATGGCATTAATGAGGATGGGACTCCGATTGCCGGCGGGAGATAACAGTGGTAGCAGGTAGGAAAATAAGCTACACACTTTCGGCTGAGAGGACCGGAGATGGGAGGAGGTGTCAGGAGGTAGTGGGTGGCACAGTAAACCGGGTCTGGGGAACGTATGGGGAAAAGATAACAAAAGGAAAAGAGGTAACATAACACTACACACAACATTATCATTTGGATACACACTCAGACACTATTCATCATTTTTCCTCCATTGTTAACCTTGTGATCGCCTGTACTGACTCTCACGCCGGAGCTATCCCCCGACGGTCAGGCCGTCAAGCTTTTGGTGTTGACTTGTTGGACTGTGCAGGATCAGAGCGTCTTACGTGATTGGGACGTGGGAGAAGATCTTGGCGTTAACATTGGCGCTAGAAGGAGGGCTTTTTCTAGTGTCCTGAGTATTTTTCAATCACACATTGTGGTCGTTCTACGTCGAATTTTATGGGGAAGAGTAGAACACCTACACCTGAGGGGCAGCCGAGGGCTGCCAGTGAATCGGTACCCGCGAGTATCTGTGAAGGACCGTTTGGGGCCTGCATTAAGTGTTCATGCCAGCACGGCGTCCAAACGATCGCATAGAGATTCTCGTTCGAGAGCTGTGAACAAAGCCAAGCGGCATCTAATTTTTACAGCAGAGAAAGGGGCCGGTCATGGCCGGAAACGAGTAGAAGGCGCCTCGCCTAGCGCTCGATATCGGGACAACCAGGACGAAAAGGCTGCCCGCTTGGCTAAGATGGCAGATGAAGCTGATAGGGCAATGGAGGCGCTTGTGAAGCAACGACGGGATATAGCTGAGCAGATGACCCGAATGGCAGAATTAAGAGACGAAGCCTCCAGCTATGTCCAGTCTGAAGAACGGGGGCATCAGAGCGGAAAGGAGCCTGCTCGTTCCGAGCGTGAAAATCAGGATCGACCTCGGGAAAGAAGAAGATCCAGGAGCCCTACTCCTCAAAGATCGAAGAGGACACATCTCCCTGTCGGTTATAAGGAGCTGAGTCGAAGCGAACGAAGAGGTCGATCCAGAGAACATACTCCGGAGAATACTAAGGGGGCGCTCGTTGTTGCGCACTCCCACCGCAGCAGCCGGACACCGAGACGAAGCAGATCGAGAGGCCATACACCCGAAAATCCACCGAGGGCACGACGCTCTGGGGACCGTCATCCTCAGAAGACCCCCTCGAAAGTTGGGGATTCTATTGTAAAGCACCGGTCCACCCAGAAGAGGGAAGGGTCACCGGAAAAAGAAGCATCGTCCCAACCCGAGGGCGTGGATTATCTAGTGAAGGAAGTGAAGGAGCTTCGGAGGCAGCTTGCCGAGGTGCAGAAAGTGAAGGAGACTTCGGGAAAGAAGGCATTCCTTTTTTTCGCGGAGATTCTGAGAGAAAAGGCTGACCCCACCAAGAGGTTGCCTCACATTGAAAGCTATGACGGATCGAGGGATCCTTACGACCACAGTCAGGCGTTCGACCGACTGATGGATTATTATGACTTTAGCGATGCTGCTAAGTGTCATACTTTTGTCACGACACTCCGAAAGGATGCCAGACAGTGGATGGGGACTTTGCCTTCAGATTCGATCTCATCCTGGGCGGATATGTGCAGTCAGTTCCACGCCCGCTTCGGGAGCAACAGAAGAAGAGGGAAACCAACTGGATCATTGGCTCAAGTTCGGCAGTTTTCGAATGAGTCTTTGGGCCAATATGTGAAGCGATTCCGTGAAGCAGTCGGCCAAGTAACAGAGCTGAACGATCTACAGGCTGTGGGACTGTTTCAGAACGGATTAGATCTGGTCAAATCGAAAAGTTGGTGAAGAAGTTGATGTTTCACCACCCGAAGAGTCTCGCCGAAGCCTTCGACAAAGCAGAAGGCTATATTGTGGTAGAAGAGGCCATGAATAGCCTCAAACGTCCCTCTTCAGAGCGATTTAAAGAGACAGATCAGGACAGAGCAGAGGGTGACCAGGGTAGAAATGAAGGAGATAGAGGCCGTCGCGACGGCAAATCAAAGAAATACAGTAATAATTGGAGGCAAGGTGGAGAACGCTTGTCCGCCCCCTCTCAGAGAGTAAACAGGACATATACCGCGCTCAACGCCGACAGGGCTGTTATCTTGGAGCAGATCAAGAATCAACCTATTTTCGAGCCACCTCGAGATAACTTTAAGCCCGGGAAAGGGAATTCTCGCAAGTATTGTGACTATCATCAAGCCTCGGGTCACGATACGAACGACTGTGTGAGCCTGAAAGATTTTATCGAGAGGAAGGTGCAGGACGGGGCGTTAGTTCATTATGTGGCCGCCCGAGCGAGCCGGCAGCAGAATCAGGGACCCGTTCAGGCAGCCCAACCAATTCAACCAGTGTTCCCTGCTCCCGAACAGCCCGCAAGGCAAGTAATTGATGTCATCACTGGGGCACTTCAGGTAAGCTTGTTGGGAAGAAGCGCCGAGGCTATCTGGATTCGGTAATGTCGGTAGCGGGTACTCACCCGAAGCCTGACAGACCCTTCCCGGGTAATGTAATTTCCTTTACCGATGAGGATTACCCTTCGGAAACCATAGAACCACATGAGGGATCATTGGTCATGACAGCACAAGTGGGTTCGGTGGACATGAAACGCATGATGATCGACAACGGGTCTTCTGTGGATATCCTATATGTTCATGCTTATCAGAGGATGCATCTTGATGGGCAGAAGATGGAGATCGGGCAGGAGGCCCCTTTATACGGCTTCAGTAACGATCCGGTCAAAGTGGCTGGAACCATTGAGCTGCCAGTTATCTTCGGAACAGCCCCCCAACAGGTAGAAATCACTTGCAAATTTTACATAGTGAATGTAGATTCTGCTTATAATGCTATTTTGGGGAGACCCACTTTGATTGCTTTACAAGCTATAACCTCTATCCCTCATTTCAAAATCAAATTTCCTACGGCTCATGGTGTTGGGGAGGTAAAAGGAGATCTGGATCTGGCCAGAAGGTGTTATAGAAATGCCGTGATCACTTCGGGAGTAGGAGTATCGAAGCAAAAACAGGCCATGGCGATAGAGATTGAGCCTTTCACGGAAAGCAGCTCAGAACCATTGGTCGTGCCAGTCGAAGAGACAGAGGAGATTGAACTCATCCCGGGCAAAGCTAACAAGACAGTGAAAATAGGTTCAGGTCTACCAGAACCTCTCAGAAAGAACCTCATTGAACTCCTACAGTGCTATGTTGACATCTTCGCCTGGGAGCCTCAGGACATGCCGGGAGTGAGCAGGGATATTGCTGAGCATCGGCTAGAGGTAGATCCGTCGAAGAAGCCGGTTCGGCAAAAGAGGAGGATCTTCGCGCCTGAGCGCCAGAGGATCATCGATGAAGAGATTGCGAAGCTGCTGGCTGCTGACTTCATCTTCGAGATCGATTATCCGCAATGGATGGCAAACGCAGTACTGGTCCAGAAGCAGAACGGGAAATGGCGGGTCTGCATTGACTACACAGATCTGAATAAAGCTTGTCCGAAAGACTTCTATCCATTACCCCATATTGACCAGCTCATCGATGCAACTTCGGGGTATGCCTTGTTAAGCTTCATGGATGCATTCTCTGGTTATCATCAAATCTCCATGTGTAAAGAGGATATACCGAAGACGGCATTTATTACGCATCGGTCGGTATACGCCTACAAGAAAATGACCTTCGGCCTCATCAACGCCGGAGCCACTTACCAGAGGATGATGAACTTTGTCTTCAGGCGTCAGTTGGGCAAAAATATGGAGGTATATGTGGATGACATGATCATTAAAAGCATATTGGTGCACAAACATCTGGATGACCTGGAGGAATGCTTTCAGACAGTCCGTCACCACAATTTGCGACTGAATCCTACCAAGTGCACCTTCGGATTAGGGGCTGGCAAATTTCTGGGTTACCTGGTCAGTCAGAGGGGAATTGAAGCCAATCCAGAAAAGATTAAAGCGATTTTGGACATGAAGACTCCTCAGTCGTTTAAAGACGTTCAGCGTCTGACTGGAAGGATTGCAGCTTTGAGGAGGTTTATGTCCAAATCGGCAGAAAGGTGTTTGCCGTTTTTTGACACGTTGAAAGGGCCGAAGAATGCCAAGACGTTCCAATGGACTTCGGAATGCGAAGACGCCTTCCAGAGCATCAAGTCCTACTTATCTTCGGCGCCTCTGTTGGTGAAGCCCGCTCCTGCTGAGCCCTTATATTTGTACTTAGCAGCTAGTTCGTTGGCAGTAGGAGCAGTTTTGGTGCGCGAGGTTGGGGGTAAGCAGCACCCGGTTTATTATGTAAGCCATGTCCTTCGGGATGCCGAAACAAGGTACCCAAATATTGAAAAGTTTGCTTTTGCTTTAATAACTGCTAGTAGAAAGCTTAGGCAATACTTCCAGGGTAGATTGGTAATAATATACACAGATCAGCCGTTGAAGAAAATTATGGGCAAACCTGAGGTATCGGGGAGATTAGCTGCGTGGACGATGGAGCTATCTCAGTTCTTCGTTGAATATCATCCCCGAACTGCCATCAAGGGGCAGGCCTTGGCTGATTTTGTGGTCGAGTGTTCGTTTTCTGAAGCTGATGAGGATGTAGCAGAAGCTGGAGGATCTGACAGCATAGTGGCGGCTCTTCAGCAGAAACAGGGTTCGTGGACGCTGTATGCAGATGGGTCCTCTACCGTAGACGTCAGCGGAGTAGGGATTATTCTGACTAGTCCGGAGGGATTCAAGGTGCAACAGGCCATCAGATTTCAGTTTAAAGCAACGAACAACGAGGCAGAGTACAAAGCAGTGTTGGCGGGTTTACGAATAGCTAAGAGTCTTGAAGTGCAAAGAATAGTTATCTTTAGCGACTCTCAGTTAGTCGTTAAACAAGTCTCCGGGGAATATGAAGCCCGAGGTCATCGAATGATTAAGTACTTGGCGGAATTGAAAGAACAGCTTCAGTATTTCCAGTTCTACGAATTCCAGGGGGTCGAACGTGATGGCAATTCCATCGCCGATGCACTCTCCAAATTAGCCACTACGGATGTTAACGTTTTTGATGGATCAGTATACTTGGAAATTCTGCAACATCCTAGTGTTCATCATGAATCGGTAATGTGTGTTGATCGAACCAACTGTTGGCTGACCCCATACCTGGAATATTTAGCAGACGGCGTTCTACCTTCAGATCAGATGCTAGCCAAGAAAATCAAGTACAAGAGTGCTAATTTCGTTCTGATAGATGGGGATCTATTCTGAAGGGCCTTCTCGTCTCCGCTGCTAAAGTGTTTGACTCCATCCGAAGCTGATTATGCTCTTCGGGAGGTTCACGAGGGCATCTGCGGCGACCATATGGCTGCCAAGTCGCCGGCATACAAAGTTCTCCGGCAAGGATACTACTGGCCAACGATCTTCAAGGAAGCAACTGAATACGTCAAGAAATGCGAGAAGTGCCAGCAACAGTCCGATCCCACATCAGCCACCGGAAGAGCTATATTCGATTCTATCTCCTATACCCTTCGCTGTCTGGGGGGTTGATATATTGGGTCCGTTACCGAAGGCTAAAGGGCAGGTTAGTTTCGTCATCGTCGCCATCGATTATATGACCAAATGGGTCGAGGCGAAACCACTTTGGTTGATAACGGAACAGGAGTGTCTGAAATTTATGAAAGAATCCGTAGTGTTTCGCTTCGGGATCCCTCAAGTGGTGATATCAGACAACGGACGCCAGTTTGTGGGATCAAAATTTGAAGGCTTTTTGAAGGAACTGGGAGTCCAGCACAGGAAGACTTCAGTGGCTCATCCACAGTCAAATGGGCAGGTCGAGGTGACTAACAGAACACTTCTAAACGGGATCAAGCGCAGATTGGACGAAGCCAAAGGAAGATGGCCGGAGGAGCTGTTCAGCGTATTGTGGGCTTACAGGACTACACCGAGGACAACAACAGGAGACTCGCCTTTCAGACTGGCCTACGGCACTGATGCCCTGGTCCCAGTTGAGATCGGATCTTCAAGTCTTCGAGTTAGTCAGTTCAGGGAAATCTACAATGACGAAGGACTAAAGGCCAACTTGGACCTGTTGGAAGAAGTCAGAGAAGTGGCTTTGATTAAACTTGTAGCCTACCAAAGGAGAGTTGCCAAGCATTACAACAAAGGGATAAAGCTCCGAAGATTTGAGGTGGGAGACCTCGTTCTCAGAGAGGCCGAAGCATCTACGCCTCAGAACACCGTGAAGTTGATGCCGAACTGGGAAGGACCGTATGAAGTGGCCGAAGTACCAAAGCCCGGGACGTATCGACTGAAAGCTATGGATGGATCCGAAATTAAGAACACGTGGCACGCAGGCAGGCTCCGAAAGTACTTTCAATAGAAACTAAGTCAGTCCACTGGGAGTCTGTATATAACCGTTCATCATCAATAAAAAGTCACTTTTTTCACAACTGATCTTCACATTTATCCTAAGGTCACAGTAGAGTAAGGAGGTTTGGGTGGACTCGCTGACCATTCGATGGTAGCCTCATCGGCAGGTGGTCCTTATGGCTTCGTCAGGCCCTTCGTGGTAGGCGAACGTCATCGGTGTAAGGAGGTTTGGGTGGACTCGCTGACCATTCGATGGTAGCCTCATCGGCAGGTGGTCCTTATGGCTTCGTCAGGCCCTTCGTGGTAGGCGAACGTCATCTGTGTAAGGAGGTTTGGGTGGACTCGCTGACCATTCGATGGTAGCCTCATCGGCAGGTGGTCCTTATGGCTTCGTCAGGCCCTTCGTGGTAGGCGAACGTCATCGGTGTAAGGAGGTTTGGGTGGACTCGCTGACCATTCGATGGTAGCCTCATCGGCAGGCGATCCTAAAGACCTTGTCAGGCCCTTCGGGGTAGGCAAGCGTCGTCATTCAGACTTCGTCCGGCCCATCACGGCATATACCTCACACTTTGGTAACGAATAAGTATTCTTTTACTTTGTTATTATTGCATAAATTTTTCTAAGTGTTGAGTTCGGAATACCCCGTTCTTTGATTTCATCTTATCTGTTATACGACTTGCCTAGTTGTTAATTAACAGTTTAAGTTAAATCCGCAAAGGAGCTTGAAGTGTTGGTAAACAGTAAATACACCGAAGTCATAAAGAATAATGCTGATATTTTATTTACATAATGCTGTTTACAAAATAGAGGCTTTACAGAAATCCTAACAGCTAAGGGAAAAGAGAATCATCTTTACGGGTCGGCTTCGCCTTCCGAAGAGTCCAGGATGGTCGGGTCAACCTTGGCAGCGACGAGTCTTGCCTTGTCTTTGCTTCGGCATTCGTCATACCCATCCGAGAACATTTGGATGACCTCCTCGTTCAACTCGGCAGACTCCCGGTATTCTTGTTGAATTTCCCTCCGAAGATCTCCGGTTAGAGGAGGACCCAAGTCTCTCAGAGCCCGAAGTTCGCGGAGCTCCTCTTCGAGTTTTGCCCGCTCCTTCAGATGTCTCAGATCCCTGGCCTCAAGGTCGTGTACTTGTATAGCCAAGCTCTTATTGGTCTTCACCATCGTCTCGTTCTTCCTAACAAGAACCTCATTCCGACGAACCAGGTCTATGTTCGTAGTAACGGTCAGCTGGTGGGTGGCCTCGGATGTCTCCAGCTGTTCTTTCAACTTATTTAAGTCCTTCTGAAGGCATTCTTTATTGAAGATAGTGATACCATGAGCCCTTCTCTCCCTCTCTAGAGTAGAAGTCATAGTAGCCATCTCTCGCCTGGCCGCATCTTCTTCGGCTTCAGACTCTCTATATCGGGGAAGAAGTCTCCCGAAGACAGCATTTGCCTGCAGACATTTAAAATGAGTTAGTAGAAGAAACAGATAATTCCTAAATATTTTAATTGAACCAACTCACCTTAGCCTGGTAACTCATTCCCTCTTCGATCAAATCCCTGATCGAGCTGTTTCCGAACCGATGGTCATCGGTCTCCCGAACAAAGGAGTCGAACAGCTGAAAGGAAAAGTTCTCGTTAAAATCCGGCCATACAGTAGGAGAAGATGCAGCTTCTCGCCGGGAGGCGGAGGAAGAGGGTCTCGGCGGAGAAGGCACTGATGGTTCGGAGGGCGGTGCTGGTTGATCCTCGGAAGGCTGCTTCCTTTTACGAGACAGAAGAGGAGACTCGTTCAGGTTTTCGAGCTCATCTTCTGAAACGTGGATCTCCACGGGAATGACGGGGGGAGGCTCAACTGCAGCAGGACGAGGAACTCGAAGCTCATCGACAGACAGAGGAGTTACGTTGGTCTTCCTCTTCTTAATCCGGAGAGCTTGCATTCGCTCGGACGCAGGCAAGTCAATCAAACTCGCTGTAGAAGTTGATTGAGTTCCTTGAGGATTTGACCGGACTTTCCGAACCGCCCTCTTCTTCTGTCGAGGTCGGTTAGGCTCCTCAGCAGACTCTGATCTGCGGAAGACTTCTGCATCCTGGGCCTCCGAGGCTGGAAACTCTTCTTGAGGAACTTCGGTGGAAGGGGATGAAGGCTTGCCAGAAAGGTACCTATCCAAGTCCTTCCGATCGATCGAAGTCGGCTTAATGAGAGACAACTTGTGGTCATACAACCAGGCTTGTTTGCCCAAGAGGCCGAAGCTCCACTCCTTCTGGGGTATCTTCTCTATGATGCGCGTCATTTCTCTTATACGCTCCTCGGATATATCTCCGAAGTCTGCAGAGACGCGATCAGAAGTGGTCCAGTCAGGGACAGAGGAGATTTCGGGCCCTTTGACGAAGAACCATTTATTATGCCATCCTCGGTTGCTCGAAGGAGTGTCCATTAGAGACCGCTTCTCGATTCTGGCATTGGGCTTAGGGGCTATCTTACTTAGCACCTTGAAGCCTTTCTCCCGAGATTTCCCCACCGAGAAGAGGGTAAAGAAGGAATCCACAGCAGGAGGAACTCCTATCTCGTAGCAGAAGGCTATGTAAGCCAGTATATGGATGTACGAGTTCGGCACCAATTGGGCGAACCCCACCCCAACAAACCCTAGGAGGGTGATCAGGAAGGCGTGAAGGGGGAACCTCACCCCCTTCTCCAGAAAAGTTGCCGGAACGGCGATCCAGCCGTCGGGACGCTGGTACATCCTTTCGTGAGGGGCCGCTATCCGTACCCTGTGGGTATCCGGTATTTGATAGCGAGCTCTAATGTTGCAGAGCTCAGCTTCATTGACGGTGGAAGGGGTGTTGGCATGAGGAAAGTCTTCCTCGTTTTGGAAAAAATCAGATGGGTTGGGAAGTGATTCCATGGGCGGAGCTTCCTTACTCACGGCACCGATTTGGGGGTTTGAGCCCAGAACCTCTTTGTCAGGATTTGAGTGAGGGGTCACAGTGGAGATGGGGGTGACACGAAGGGGAGAGCTTGTATCGGGGTTCTGGGATGCCATTGTTGAGAATTTGCAGAGAAAATGAAGAAATTTGAGGAGGAAAAGACAATAGGCTCGTATGAATTCGAAATAGCAGGGAACCCTCCAAGGAGAATGGGCAGCGGCTTTTATAGCGAGTGATTTTTTCAAAATTTGCACGAGAGCCGAGGGCGGCGCATTAATTGGGGATAATGATGTGGGAGAGGAAAGGGTAACATCCGATTTTGGCTTTGGTGGGTTATCCAAGGTGGGCCGGCGCTTAATGGGCCCTTTCGTCCTGTGGACTCGCGCTATTTACAGTCAGTCTTCCACTAAACATCCTGTTTAATAAAAGACTAGGGGGCAATGTTGGGCCAGAATACTTTTCCTACTAGGCCAGGCCGGATGGGCTTGTCTTCTGAATTATATCACCTTTACCATATTGGGTCAAACAACTTGGGCCTCGTTACTTGACTATAATATTGGGCTTAGTCACGGAGTTGATCCATTACGTAAGGTATTACTTATCTTATCTTTGACCGATAATCATCACAAAAGCAGTAGTTGACTGTTACGTCTGCCACCTGTCTGCATGGCATTAATGAGGATGGGACTCCGATTGCCGGCGGGAGATAACAGTGGTAGCAGGTAGGAAAATAAGCTACACACTTTCGGCTGAGAGGACCGGAGATGGGAGGAGGTGTCAGGAGGTAGTGGGTGGCACAGTAAACGGGGTCTGGGGAACGTATGGGGAAAAAATAACAAAAGGAAAAGAGGTAACATAACACTACACACAACATTATCATTTGGATACACACTCAGACACTATTCATCATTTTTCCTCCATTGTTAACCTTGTGATCGCCTGTACTGACTCTCACGCCGGAGCTATCCCCCGACGGTCAGGCCGTCAAGCTTTTGGTGTTGACTTGTTGGACTGTGCAGGATCAGAGCGTCTTACGTGATTGGGACGTGGGAGAAGATCTTGGCGTTAACAATCATATTAATTATATAAAAGGTGATATAATAACAATATTATATAGGAGTGAGAGAGAGGGAAAAAATTATTTATTTCATCGTAATGAAATAAATAAAATTATTTTTAGTTGTAGATGAAAGTATTTTGTGGGACAAATAGACTAAAAAGGACAAGGTATTCTGCCAAGGAAAATTAATTACCCCAAGAAAGCGACGTCGTTTGTACAATTTTAACTTGTCTCCCTCCCGTGAGATTCACTCTCCTCTGAGATTCAGACTGTGTAAGCCCTAGCTAGAGAAACACACGATTCAATCCATAGACATGGCGATTGCAAGAACTGGAGTTTTCGTCGACGACTACTTGGAATGTAATTTTTTTCTCCAATTCACTATCAATTTCTCATTTAAATTATTATTATTTTTTAATTTCAGCTCAATTAATTAATTGGTTTTGCAATTTTTATGAATTTTGTAAAATAGACGCAAGCACATTGCCTGCAGAGCTCCAGAGGCTTCTCAATACCATCAGAGAACTCGATGATCGTTCCCAAGGTATCACATTTCTTCACTTTCCGGTATATCTAATGTATCTATAGCATTATTAGGGTTTTGTTGTTTTTCTTTTTCTTTTTAAATAAATTTAAAGGAGTACATTATTTAAAACAATTTGTATTTACATAAACCCAGTTATTTACACCCTTAATAATTCTAATATGACGGTTTATTTGGTTACTAGCTTGTGCAGCGTTTGGACATCCAAATGCACCGCACCGCACCATTTTTGGTGCGTCGAATTTGAATTCAAACACTGCGTTTGTAAGCTAAATAAGTCGAATTTGAAATAAGTTACTTCTAAACGGACAAGATTTGTAAGTGTGTTTCAACTTTCAAAAAATGTGTAACCAAACATACACTATAATGTGTAATCTAGTTGAAGGTTAATAAAGCTTCAATGAACTTTTTAATTTAACTTTTTTTCCTCCGTGTTTTCTGAGTTCCAAACATAGCCTAATTAGTGTAATTTGTGTGTGAAAGCTATGATAAACCAGACGAGGCAACATACTAAGTACTGTTTGGGATTGGCGTCTCAAAGCTCCAAGAAAGGGAATTATGAAGAAGATGATGCATCATTGAGAAAAGAGATCGAGGGAAGCCAGGACAATGCTTTAAGCCTATGCACTGAGAAGGTCTTATTGGCACGACAAGCTTATGACCTTGTAAGTTTATTTCATCACGCACTTTCAAACTTATTGAACTTGTAATAAACTTTTTCTTTTTCGGGTTAGTAATTGTTTTTTAAACTTTCTCAACTCAAATACTTAATTTATTAGGATTCATTGCTTTGCAATGTGTATTTATTAGGATTCAATGCTTTGCAATGTGTATACGTACGTGCATGTGATAAGTTTGTGGCAACGGGAACTTGTATAGAACTATGTTGGATGAACAAGTTGTCGTGAGCCCAAGTTGTTGAGTTGAATGCTAGATTTTATCTATATAGTGCCATGGTTTATTTTCTTGCCTTTTCCATTTTTGCCTTGACTTGTTAAAATCCTAATGCACGTCGTAAAACATAAGTTCTAAATCTATGATGCATAGATGATGATGATGGTAGCGCTTGGAGTAAGTGCAATAGTAGAAATACTCTACCCTGGATTGGGTCGAATGCCTATTTGTATTTAGTTTCTATACGTAATATATCTAAAGACTATGAGACTATCTCTTAATTGTAATTGCTTACTATGATACTTAGCAAGACTTCTGCCTACAATAAAGTGGAAGATGAATTAACATTTCAGTCATCCAACTAGTGATGAGCAAAAAATGGGTAAAACTGAATTACCAAACCAAACCATAATTTTTTAATCGAACTATTTCGGTTATTCGGTTTTGTTCGGTTATAACCGTTTTAAATTTCGATTTTGGTTTTGAAAATACATTATTCGGGTACCCGAATAACCGAATTTGAAACTTAAAAAATATTAATATTTACTATTTTAATTTTTAAGTCTCTGAGTTATATGTTGACTTCTTGTTGTTCTATGTATAATGTTAAAATTATTACGGTTGTTTGTATAATAAACTATGAACTACAAATAGCATGTCAGTATAATTGTCATAGTACTTGATCACACCACCTTTTGTTCATTTTTATTTATGGTCAGAGAAAAAGTTGTCAAGTTTCCTAGGTTTTTAAAGCATTTCTCAATCAAGTTAGATTTTTAATAATGTGCCTATGAGCCTAGCAGAGTTACTGATTAGCCTCTTTTGAGCTCAGCAGGTAGTAAATTCTTAATGTGTTGCAAGTAGAACAACAGGAAAAAGCTTAATACTCTTCAGCATATAACTCAAAGAGCACTTGTTCTATATGCATAATTTTGGTTATCTATCGAATAGTTAATTTGCTATTTCAGTTATTCGGTTACTTTGTATTTCGGCTTTTTGTTCGAATAATTGAAATAGTTTAATTTTGGTATTTGGTTATAACTAATAAGTAATTCGGGTTTGGTTATAACCGAATGCTCACTCGTGATCCAACTTTGTTGGCATTTGGTCCATCGTTTGTCTTGCGAGCATGTGGATGGACCTATACATGTTTTTTCCTTCTTCATAGCCATCACATTTATGTATATATTTTCAATAAATTACTCTTCTTACTTCTTAGGTTCTCCAGGAAGCAATTTATTGAATTCACCAGTTAATTTTGTCACATGTATTTAATGTTCATAATGCTCCTACTGAGGTGAATACTAGTGTAGCTCTGCAGTTTAAAAAAATATATCATTAAATTCCGAGCTAGCTTGACACCAATTGTTCCTTTTTCTTTTTTTAACCTTGTCCCCTTCAATCTCCTAAATACTCTAGTCACCAGAGAATGCAAGAAGTTTTTAGTGTCGTGGTATTTTTTTTGTCATAAACCAGAATACAAAATGCAAAATATACATACCGAGAATTGAGCTCTAATATTGCTTGTTTACATGCATATCTTCTTTCAGATAGACAGCCATGTAAAACGTCTTGATGAGGATCTGAAAAACTTCGCGGAAGATCTAAAGCAAGGTGCAGCAATGATGTTTTGGAGTATCTGGTTATATTGTGTTTTTATATTTATTTATCTAATTTTTGAAGGATCTAGAAAGATATAAGAGTGTAACCAATGGATACTATGTGCAAATTGCAATGTTAGTATTAGATGCAAGGGAATATAAGTTTATTTTAGTTCCCAAAAAAAATGAAAAGTAACAGTTAGAAGGCCAACTAAGTTTCTTTAGACTGCTTACACACTATGATTTCTTTTGGTTTTACTAAGTGTCTGCCAAACACTTGCTAACTGCAGAAAACATCAGGTGCTGCTGCTGTTATAAGTATTGCTACTCTATTTTAATGGAGCATGTTAATAGTTAACTTCTAATTCCATTAAGGATATGATTTGTACGACCTGGGAATACAGAGTAGTTAATTTTACAAAAAGTTATCCAACCTGGAATAGTTGGCTTAAACTCTTTACGTTTTTGCTTGTTTTTCCATTTACCTTTCTTGTAGAGGGAAAATTATCACCAGATGAGCCAGCAATCCTTCCCCCATTACCTTTAGTCCCTAAAAATGAAAAGCGTAGATCAGTTTATGCAACTCCTCAATCAAAGAGGCTTGATTACAGGGAGAGGGATTGGGAACGAGATAGAGACAGGGATTTTGAGCTCATGCCTCCTCCAGGCAGCCTTAAGAAGGATTATGCACCTATTGAAATTGATCAACCTATTGATCCTAACGAACCAACCTACTGCGTCTGTCATCAGGTTCTGACTTCCATTCTGCCTTTGTTGTTTTACTTCAGTTAATCTAGTTAGCTAAGTTAATTACCCAACAGTTACTATTTTCATCCTTCAGGTGTCTTTCGGAGATATGATTGCCTGTGACAATGAGAGTGTAAGTCCCATTTACTTTCACTTATTCTTTTGGTTTTGGTTAATCTTTTTTACTTTATGGATAGCCATTCCAATCTAGGCTGCAAACTTAAACGTGGTAAATCAGTACAGGATATATCGTGCCCTAATTTTATCAACTCTCTTTATTAACATGGGTTAGGGAACAATGTGAAATTACTCGATGCATGTGGTGAAAAAGGAAATATATATAACATGCCCTAATTTTATTAACTCTCCTTATTATAAAGTTATATATTTGGTTGTGGGAGTAAATTCAATCCCATCTTGATTCTTGACGTTAATTGTAGCCTATCAAAATGCATTCACTTATTTCCATTTGTAATTCTGTGTGTAAAATAGCACAATCGACCAATTATAATCGAATAATTGATTTATCACTACCTCTAGCCATGAAATTGGAGAACTGGCCGCGTGAAAGGCAGGCAAGACTTGTTTTCATACAGCTACTGCCCCGTCTTGGTTTTTCTTCCCTCATAAGTTTTGTCAATATGTTGTCTGTATTCATCTTTTGTAAGAGAATGTTAATCACAAAATGGCCCAGAAGTCCAAAGTTGTGGTTGCTTGTGCTGCTAAACAATCAAACTTCATATTTATATAACCCAAAATCAATTTTAACTCTGGCAATAATGTAACAAATAATTAAACTTCAAGGTAAGAAATAAATTAAAGAAACACATGTAAAAGTAATGTTGCATGTATAACTGCTAGAACTCGAACACAGTCTTCTTTTTAAGCTGTGGTACTTCAAAATTATGTTCCCAGTATTTAGTTTTTGCATCGTCTTTTATTTCATTTTCGGTTACCTACTTTGTTTGTGTTCCTTTGACAGTGCCAAGGAGGTGAATGGTTCCATTACCAATGCGTTGGGCTCACACCAGAGACAAGGTTCAAAGGGAAGTGGTATTGTCCAACCTGCAGGCAACTACCGCAGTAGTTACGTGCGTCCATCATGTTAGTAATAGCTTCTCGTCTATGTTTGTGTGTAGCTCTGTATATATAGAAGGCGAAAAAGAAAAGTAAGAAAAATTTGTATTTGATTCTATACTAGATGTCGTAACTACTTGTGCGAAGTCCTGCTCTCGAGCCGTATTGATTTTGGCATGGTGAATATATCTTTCTTTGCACGTTCAATAATTGAGGGTAGCTCTATTACAGAATTGTTTTGCATGGTGCCTAGGAACTGTTTGATAACATAAGAGAGGAGTTTAAAGTAGCAGCCAAACACCAAATCTTAATGGAAAACTTACCAGAACCGATCTAAAGCAACTGGATTGCAGTTTTGGAATAGGAAAGTATAACTGCATCAGTGCCAAAAGATTGAGATTATGCTAAACCAAATAGTATTGAATTGACTTGATCATTGATGCATCTAACTGATCTGGTCTCTCTTCCCTGTCTACTCATAAACTCATCGGCCAACTCAACTTCAATTGCTTGGTCAAATCATCATGCTTGTCTTTACCCCTATTACCTTGTTTCGAACATTAAAACCAATCTTTCCTCCATAAGCAACCCAAAACATCCATGCATCATCAATGGTGTCAAACTGCATGCCAACTTTAGGTACCCAATCAACAATCCTACTATCCATTATTCTGCATTAGCAACTTAATAAAGAATTATAGAATAATAATAATTAGGAGTTGATAAAATAAGTTGAAATTTTCAAATTAACACCGACAAATTTAATTGATCAATACAGTGTTGACACACATGCTGAGAGGTGATCTCTTTCTGCGTGTCAGCATTATATTGGTCAATTAATTAATTTACCATGAAGTTAACTTCGGACCCTTATTTAAAGACAAACATATTAAGCAAGTATATTAAGCAAGTGTCAGCTTTTGTATTCATGTTCTCCTTTTAGAGATCATACATTTGAAAATAGGAACAAACTGATTGAACTACTTAATTTGTGGGCATATTGGTACACCTGTTAAATATTGGTATAGTCATAATAAAATGGAGCTAAAAGTAACAAATATTGTCAACCGTTGATTTTGGATGGACAGCTTAGATTTTTTAAACTCTAAACTTTGGAGTTTCGAGGAATGATTTGAATTTTATCTATTTGTATTTTGATATCAATAGTAAATAAAAATATAAATAGGTGAAATTTAAATACAATCGCGTGACATGACTAAGGGGGTGTTTAATAAAAATTGAATGAATCTGATCTGGATCTGAATCTGAATCATCATTCAGAATGATTGACATGTCAATTATTATTCAGATGTTTCAGAGCTGAATCTGAATGATAATTGACATGTCAATTATCAAATACTAAGGGGGTATTTGATAATTAACATGTCTGAAATATCTGAATAACATATTTTTATTATTTTCCCCCTAAAAAAAATTCAAAAAATTATTGTAAATTTATTTAATATTACTTAATATAATAGTTAATATTATAAAAAAAAAATTCATTCAGCCAAAAAAATTAAATTAAACCAATTAGCTCAAAATCGTCTGAATAATTCATTTTTTTCTAAAACAAACGTACTGAATTATTAAATCGGTCAGCCATTCAACAATCAAACAGCCCCTAAAAGTAGCTCATTTAAATACAATCGTAAAAATGAGTGGGCCCCGTACAAATGTAGAAGGTGTATAATACCAGTACAGTTGGATTATTCATTTGACTTTGTGTTCCAGGCTTAAAATAAAATGGAAGCGGGAAAGCCCTAACATTTTCCCCCTTCCAAAACTCAGCCAGAAATTACGAAATTTTCATATAAAATGACTAACCTAACCTTCCTCCCAACTATTAAGTTATCCTAAAATTTGACAATTATTTTTGGCTTCTTTGTTAAAAAAATAAAGTTTGTTGAGACAATCAAGTTATCATAATATACACTCCCTCAAATGAAGTTTGTTCATAATTTTCGCTCCATCTAGGTTTTGTAAATTTGATTATGTGGATTCAGTTTAAAATTATTCGAGCCTCAATTCAATTTAATATAATTAGGTTAAATTTGAGTTCAGTGTGTTTTAAACCTTTTATAATTAGGACCAAACTCAATCCTTCACGAGTTTTAAACATATTTTATAAAATTCATATATAAAAAAAGAGGAAAGTAAAATCAACTCTTAAGCCCAAAAAAATAAAATAAGTAATTTAAATATTTGAATAAGACATTGTTTTTGTTACTAATCCTAGTTTGTGATTTAAACTAACATTAGTGAGCTCTGCAATACTTGTTTTCAAATAATGTACATATAACCTCTAAATTTATAGTGAAATTGATCAAAGTAGTCACTCTAAGTAAACATGATAATTGATTTCTAAATACACTAATCTTTTATATATAGACAGAGGAAAGTGATGCATAGGCACAATCCTAAGGATATATAGTGTTATGTTTACAATAAATCTTAATCGTTCAAAATTTGATTCAATAGCAAAAAAATATTACCATCCACAATTTAGTTGAGCGGATGTGTAAAGTTGAAACTTTAACAGATGAATCATAGGAGTAGTTTGAATCCGCAAAAAAAGTTATCTACATTAGTTTTAAGAAGTACGTATTAAACAATTACGTCTTGAATGTTATGATTTAACTCATCACTTCTTCCCATCCTCAATTTCTTTAGTCTTTTAAGTATATACAAATAATAGCCATGAATAAATACATATAAAATAGTAGAAAGAAAAGGGGAGGAATTAGAAAAACCTCAAATTTGATGAGAAATTCTTTCTTTAATTGTCGACACATAAATTGGGGATCATGGGACAAGGGGAAGAACATTGTTTGCATTGTATATCGGGAGAAGAGGAAAAAATCGTAAATTCTTACTGTCCGCACTATTAAAGTGGATATTTTAGATATTTTTGCGTCTCCACTTTAGTTGTGCAGACATTCTTGACTAAAGTGCAGACAAGAATCAATTTCATCATTAGATTTGTAATTAGATGATCATAATTTGTTATAAGGATAAACTTAATATATAAATAGTCTATAATGTGTCATTGACCTATTAATCTAGTTCAACCTCAACTCGTATAAGACTCAAATAAATTCTTAATAATCACCTCCATCGAACAATTATTTTTGTTCTAAAAAAATGAGATAAAGAACATAAAATGAATGATATATATATATCATTTAGTGGTGTTCATTAATATAAAAATAATATAAAATTACTCATGAATTTTGTGAAAAGATAAATTTAGAATTCTATTTGCTTAATTTTTGTTTTTCTTATTATTTGTAAAATTTATATTTTGCTTAATTGACAATCTTAGCCTCATTCAATTAATAATTGTAGACTTGTAGTAGTAAACAAGGGTAATGTTGTTGAGTGGAAAATGAATTAAAAAAAAGAGAGGAGGAATATAGGAAGGGGATAGCGGTGGCATTTAAGAAAAAGATTGGAAGAAAAATTTACCCTTCCTGGAGTTGAGCGAGCGAAAGAAAGAAGATAATCAGACAGTTCACCTTACTTACTGCACTGCCCAAAAAACCAAACAAATTCGTTTCGGTAACACCTCATTCAAGAAAAATCAATCTAAACCCCCAATTTATAGTGCTCATTTATACTAGTGCTAATACCCTAATCCCTACTTCTCCAATTTTGAAATTCCCTATTTCTTTCTCTTTCTCACCAAGCACAAGTGCTTTCTCAAAATCTATCTTTAAGAACCAGAACGCAGCACAGACCTCTGTTATAGAGAAGGGTATGGTTTCTTTCTTCTATAAATATATATGTATATATTTAATTTTTTGATGCTTGGTTTATCTGCGTTTTCTTTAATCTTGGAAACCCATGAAGTTCTTGTTTTCCCTCTAATAATGCAAGCATATTTTTGTATCTAGCTTTTGTTTTTCACTCATTTCATAGATTTGAGGCAACCCATGTTGATAACTTTGCTATAGAGTAACAAAAGAAAATGAAATTAAACGAGGTAAAATTTTCAAAAATTGAATCTTTATCTGAGACAGAAATTTTGGATCTACTTGCATGTTTTTTGGAGAAACTGTAGTGAATGGATACATGTTTCCACTGCAATAAAATTGGAGAGGCCACATCACCCAGGTTATTAGCTGTCCCCATAAACATGGGTTTTTTGTTTATTAGATAACTTATACTGAGAACATATACTCCCTCTTTTTAAGAATTAGTGGATTTGAGATACATTTTGATTTTTTGAACTCAATTTGTGAAATCATGAAGTTCACAATTTAGATGAATTAGTTTAAGATTTGAAAATAATCAGTATGTTGATTTGTAGTAGCTTTTGAATTTGAGGATTTCACAAATTTAGCTTCAAAATTCAAAAAAAATAGGGATCTCTGTAGTGAATAATTGTAATAACCCTTAATTTTATGTTGGTTACATGTCCAATATCAGTTTAACAAATGAGAAGAAATCTTGGACCGGTGCTGCGGCGAGAATTGGATAATCTTGACAAGGATGCTGATAGTAGAAAATCAGCCATGAAAGCATTGAAGTCTTATGTTAAAGACATGGATTCAAAGGCAATTCCTCTCTTTCTTGCTCAGATTTCTGAGAGCAAGGAAAATGGCTCAGCTGCAGGGGAATTCACAATTTTCCTCTATGAAGTTCTTGCTCGTGTTCATGGCCCGAAAATTGTCCCTCAAATTGATAACATTATGACCTCTATTATAAAGACATTAACTTCAAGTGCAGGGTCATTTGCTCTTCATCAGGCTTGCTCCAAGGTTGTTCCAGCAATTGCTAGGTATGGAATTGACCCAACAACTCCAGAAGACGAGAAAAAGCATATAATTCACTCTCTTTGTAAGCCTCTTTCAGATTCCCTATTGGTTAGCCAAGAGAACCTATCTTCTGGATCTGCCCTCTGCTTGAAGGCACTGGTGGACTCTGATAATTGGCGATTTGCATCTGCGGAGATGGTTAATGAGGTTTGTCAAAGAGTTGCCGGGGCTCTGGTGAAGCCTATGCAAACCAATTCACACATTGGATTAGTCATGACTCTGGCTAAGAATAGTAGTCTAGTTGTTGAAGCATATGCAAGATTGTTAATACAATCTGGATTAAGGATTTTGAATGCTGGCGTTGCAGAGGGGAATTCTCAGAAAAGGCTTTTGGCCATTCAGATGGTGAATTTTCTAATGAAGTGTTTGGATCCTAAGAGCATATGGTCAGAACTAGGGTTGATAATGGAGGAGATGGAGAAGTGTCAGTCTGATCAGATGGCCTATGTGAAAGGGGCTGCTTTTGAAGCATTACAGACGGCCAAAAAAATCACTGCCGAGAAAGGATCAAAGTTTGAGGAGGATACGGGTTCAATTACTGGATCAAATCTTTGTAGGAGAGAGAATGGCGGGAGGAGAAATTTGTGGAGTGCTGGAGTTCAGTCACCTCTGTCTACATCACCAGAATCGCAGACTGTTGATTCATCTGTTGAATATGATTCTTTCATTCAATCGCCATTCTCAAACAGTTATGCCTCTGGGGACTTGGATCGTGATCCAAGGAGTGTGAACCGGAAACATTGGAAAAGATTTGAGAATGGTTGTCTGAATGTATCTCTCAAGGAAGGGATCTTTTCAGAGATGACTCCTAGAAGTGTCATTGAAAATTCCGAACACGACGAATTTTCTGAGAATAGGGGTGGCTATACAAATGGATTTGCAGGGTTTTTGCAGGGAGGTCTGAGAAATGCAGGGATCAGGAGCACTACTCCTAGTCCTCAGGTACATTCCTGTAACATTTTATTATTGCTCATCTGAATACTTTTATATAAATCAGAAACTGAATTGGCAGAACATTTATAATCTCTTTACATTTTAAACAATAGGGAAATAGTGCTAGCAGAGTATTGTTAATAAAAGGAAACAGAGTAAAATGCATTTACCTCCTGTGGTTTATCCCAAATCCCACTTCACAAACTGGGATCCTAGAAGGTACAGTTAACCTATTTCTAGATTTGAGCTAAATGACACAATGCAAAACTGGGTGTTACTTTTGCCACAGGTCATGAACAGAGTGGCATGCGTCACTTGGCTCAAAACTAGGATTTAGGATCACAAGTGGTGAAGTGGGATTTTGGGTTTATTCAAAGAAACAAGAAAACACCATTATGCAGTTTCCAGCAGAAACATCATATTTGCTACACCTACAGGTTGGAACCAAATTAAGTTTTTACTACATCAAATTTCACTACTGCAGTTTTTATCATTGAGAAGTAATAATTTGATTGACCGAATGCTCTAGCATGATGATGCAGTATCTTTGTTCACTTATTTGTACTCATGATCAGATTAAATTTACTTAACTTTGTTATTGTCTTACTAGATACTGATTCTATTGATTATAAACAATCTATTCATTACTAATTTTTTTCTTTACTTCAGAGGTCGCAATCTCACATCAATGTTGACAATGTCAAAAAATTTACAACTCCAAGGAAGTTGATCTACTCTCTTCAAGACCCGAACAGCAGGAACTCGGAAGTCTCTGAGAAGCAAAGCAAAAGTTTTAGAAGCCCTTGTGCAAGGAAATTTGAGTCGAATCCTGCATCAAAGTATGACCAAAATGGCTTTTCACATCATCCTGCATCAAAGTATGACCAGACTATTTTTTTGTGTAATGTGAACCATGATACCGAAGACAATGAAAACTTTTCTCTTGATGATGAAGATGTTAATGATAGCTTGGAATCGGTGTCTTCATCCGAATACGTTCCTGTTTTAGCTGATGTGCAGGTGTCTCAAAAGTTGGTTCCAGGAAGTAAAATCAAATCACTAACAATCAATGTTCAAAAAGACTATCCAAGGTCTGCTCTCAGCATGCTTTGTGGTCTCTTTATTGTACTATTTGCAGCTTTTCTTTGTTTGTTGTGGATTGGTGGTGATCAGAATGAATGTTATAATCTTCTCCCTACCTAATCTCACTTCTAATGTATTAATATTAGAATTGGATTTTGATTACGGTTAGAAACCTTGGAATTTTATTGTTATCATAGTGAAAAGTGGGGAGTTTGAGTATGTTATTTGTGCAAATCATAAGCATGAGTCATCCAAGTATAGATGTGGATTTTCTTTTGTCCATGAATGGTTGTGTCCATTAGAATTGCATAACAGCCATAGCCTGCTCCATTTTGTATGTTTTACTTTCATTTTTTGGTGGATGAAATCTTTTTAAAACTGTTCCCAGGCGCTGTTTGGTTTCTTTTTTGTTTGCTTCAATCTTGTTTTCCCAACCAAAGATGATATAGTTCGGTCTCTTTTGGATTGTCAAACATGATACTAATTTGCAAAATTTGTATTCGATATATTTTGTTTCCAAATAGGATACATGAGCAGTGAAGATTCTACATTCACATAAATTTTGCTTTGTTACAAATACATATGTACATCTTTTAATCCTATTTGAAGATGTTCCTCCCATGTCAGCTAGTGAAAAAACTAAGTATTCGGGTTGTGTAGATGCTGTGCCGCTCTCCATTCACTTTTTGGAGCCAGAGTTATTGGTTCAAGCAAAGCAGAGTGTCCAATGCATATATACGCATACTTGCCGTACCATTTATAAGTTGAGCCAGGACTGAAAATGTACAGTTCATTGAACCCTTCTCGTTCTACTACAACTGAGTTTCTTTTACCCTGCCCAACATGGCAAAAAAACAGGTTAATTTGGAGTTTATACAGGAAAAAAGGTACTTGCTAGCATGAATTTAATCTTTTGAAATGCTTTAAAGTTTAGAAAACTATACGAGAGGCTATATCTGTTGGTAGAATGTAATGTCCGTAGATAAAGAAAGTACCCTGTCAATGACTGTGAAGTTCCGAGGAGCACTGGTGTAAATCCTACTCATTTCCTCTGTTAACTGCTTGTTATTATCATCTTCTTCACCCTCCAATTCTTCTTGTCTCTCGCGTTTTTCATCATCAAATTTCTGATTTCTTGAACCCCAGCCCGACAAAAGCTCCCATAAACTCCCAGAAGCCGAATTTTTCCTCTTGCTGAAATCTGGAGGTGGAGGTATTATGCTGAAATTTGACAAAACTGGTGGCCTGGTAAAGAAATTAGATCTTTCTAATCCCAGTGCATAAGTTGCTTCTGGAGTGCTCACTGCCAAATGGTTCACAACAGATCCCATCAAACGAACCGATGAAGTCTTTGAGTTTGTTACTACGAACTGTGAGCTTAAAATATCCTCTCGGAGTGTCACAATATGTTTAACTTCAACCATGCTCTCCCTATTGCTGCTAATTAATTCTACCTACATTTCAAAAAATTTATTTTCTAATCAAGAACATGCAAAACAAGGGTACTTGTATATAAACAAGAATACTTGTTAGAACCAACTATTGCAAACACATAAATCAACCATGGAAATTAAAGACAAGACCACAAGATTTACACGGAAACCCAAATCGGGAAATACCACGAGCGAGAGGGGCAGAAGATAATATATACCATAATGAGTCCAAATAACATGATAGGTGCATACTGTAGGGGCGGCTGAAGTCCGAAGCCAACCACTAAACCTTTTCTTCTTCTTTTTCATTCAAGTCAGGTCAAATATCGGATTCCGAACAAAAGAATTTGAGGCACACATAACAATACATATACAAAAATTACAAATATAATGATTTGAAGTCGACTAACAGACCTGAATGAAATCTTCAGAACTTCCTCTGACATCATGTAGAGTCCAAGTACTTGGAGACCATGACACACCTTCATCACTTTCACATTTGAAGGCTAAAGAAACTCCACCTTGAATAACAGCGCCACCGCCCTCCGCTTCTGAGACTAATGTGTGCAGCAGTTCAAGCTTGCCCCCGTGCCACATGTGGGCCTTGTAGGATGTGATTAGGCCACTAGGCAGCATCAGGCTGACCACACTTCCATTGTCTAGTTTCATCTTTACGACGCAGCTGTCACTTATACTTGCAAAGCTGACTCCATGGCCATCGAATTCAGTTTCCAAGTAATCTACATTGATGGGAGGATATGGGATTGAAGCTACTGAAGGTAACTGAAAATCCCTCTTGGGGTTTTTCCATTGGATTGGACTAGAGGAGAGATAAGGGTGTGAAGAAATTACTTTTGTGATAGGTTTTGTGGAGGAAAAAGCAGTGAAGTTGGGAGAGAAAAGGGAGCTGTAAATTATGGTCATGATTTTTCTGTGATAGTAAGTATTCTTCTTCCTAGTGTTACGTATGCAATTCCTGAGAAATGGTACATTGCATGTTCTTTTTACAAATGAAGAAGAAAAAGAGAGAGAGAGAGAGAGAGTTTTGAGGGAGAAAGGAAAGGGAGAGGTCACTTAGTTTTATTGCCTTGATTGGATAACAATAAGCCCAGATTTGGATAACCTTACAAGGATATTTGGTTGGTCGATATTGAAGATATAAGTAGATATTTTGTATCATATTTCTCTTTGTTGGAACTTGTGGCTCAAACATACGGTGTTCACCGAAAAAGGCCGTACAAAAAAAGTTCTTGTAAAAAAATAATAAATTGTTCCAAAAAAATATATCTTTAAATTTTGCAAATTGAACTCTTTTGTGGAATAATTTACAGCTATTATCAGCACATTCTGGTTCTTGAGCTTGGTGAACAGCATTGCTTTTCTTTGACACTAAACAAAATTATGTTTAGTAAAAATTTGAGAGCATAACCTTGAAGGTATTGCTTTTGAATTCAACTGTACTGTCATCTCATTGAGATTTTTGCGGTTACATTTTCTAATTACAGAAAAGAAAAAAAAAACACAAATTTATGCTTGACAAAATTGAAAAAGAAAATTTTAAATTATTTATATATATTAATGATGTGATTACAAATTATCATGCTCAAGAACTTGTGCTCCCCTCCACTCTTCACCCGGATTTACAACCACTGGCACCAACATTGAAGCAGACCCAGTGCAGATAAAATAGTCCTTTCCATACTTCTCTGATACAGAACCAGGGCTCGACACATAAATGTCGTCGAAACCCATTCGTATTACCCTGAAGAACAGCTCTCGTCCCTGAAAATGACCACGAAAAATAAGTGAAAACAGGAGAAAGAAACAAGGTAGCAACTTCAAGAACAAATTGAACATATACATTGTAACGACCTGACCCCACTTGAGCCCGAATCAAGTCTCAAATTTACTGTTCCAAGAGTAAACAACCCAGCCTAACTGGAGCCTAGATTAAGTTTCTAATTTACTATACCAATAATACCATTGGGTTATCTCAACCCACCAAATCCAAAAGGTCGCGACGTTGGTACTATTGATAGTAACCTTAAATTTTAAGGGCACACCCAAGAGTAACATTGAGTCCATTGGGTTATCTCAACCCACCAAATCTAAGAGGTCATGGCGTTGGTACTATTGATAGTAACCTTAAATTTTAAGGTCACATTGTGCCCAAGAGTAACATCGAGTCCTTAAACATATTGAAACAACCTAGCCTAACTTGAGGCCGGATGAAGTCTCAAATTTACTGTTCCAAGAGTACCATTGGGTCGTCTTGATCCATCATAAGCTCACCCAAAAAGATTTTGCCATTAGTACTATTGATAGTAACCTTAAATAGAAAAGTATATCCCACATGTTTCGATGTGAGACTTGAAATATGACAAATGTATGATCTATATTTTGGTTGAAATAATTACTTACAAATCATAGTATAAATGTAAAAAAATGAAATAAAGATTCCGGGAACATACCTGATCAATGGTCTCATATTTAGAAGGTGGGGTGTTATAAAATGGTTTGAGTCTTTCTTCAGGAGGAGCAGCATAAACTCTACTGAGCTTATGCCTCAAAATAGTGATGGGCACATCTTGCTGAGTCCACAATCCAGGTTTGTTTTCAGGATCCAAGCCGAATGAAAACAGACTTGGATCGTCAGTTTTCATAGCTTCAGAAGGGGTGAGGATCTCGAAAGGTGAAGATAAAGGAGGGTGTGTGCAGTAAGAGCAGTACCGGAGTCCTTGAATTGCTGTCCCTCCTCTTTTCTTGAATCTGTAATGGCCAAGTATTGCAGTGCTCAAATTTAAGGCTTTCCTGCCATTATTCTTCACTATAACTGCTGTTGCCATGCTCAGTGGATAGAGGGACACGACATAGGTTATGTCAACAGTTCCACTGCTACAACATCTTAGTTCTACCTGCACAGCACAAATGGTGCATAATTTAAAAGGCTTTTTTTTTTGGAGCAATAACTTAAAATTTAAATATTTTCATAGACGAAAATAAAATGATTAAAATTAGAACTAATATAAAGCTGAAACTGTGGTGATAATTGTATAGCTTTGAAGATAGATGAAATAAAAAATAAATAAAAAGGAAAAATAGAAATTCCTTATTTTAACTCTGAATTCCACACACACAATGACACAACAATTTAAAAAAAAAAGAAGAAAAATATGGAACTGGAGAGTACCTGAAGGGCATCGATGGAATCGGAATCTACGTCTTTGACAATCCATTGAGAAATATCAACAGGGGAGGCTAAGCCTTTGGACTTTGGTTCAGCTGCAATATTATTATTATTATTGATGACCAAACCAATCCCACCTCTGGCATTATTATTAGTACTTGAGCCTGAAGCCTTAGGAGGAAGAGTGTAAAGAACCTCCTCGAATCCCTCGTCTTTCCAGTAAACCTTAGGCTTGTAAGAAGTGACATGAGCATTGGGTATTTGAAGTTTTAGCGAGCTTCCATTTCTAACAGTCAGTTCAACATCACCGGAATCGGAGAATTTTATGCCTTTCCGGCCAAACTTCTGTTCAAGTGAGTCTGCTGATGGTGGAGGAGAAGTGGTGGTGGCAGTTGCCTTGGTAATGCTTGGTTTTGGGAGGGTGAGAGATAGTAGAGAAGAAGCCATGAAGATAGATAGATAGATGTAGTGAAGTCTGTTATTCAGACTCCACACACTCTCACCAATTACTGCAGCCTAGTTAGGCTCATCCTTTTTATTTTTCCCAATTGCTTTTTTGTTTATTTTCCTATTTTGGCTTTTATCCCTTTTCTATTTTTTTTTTCTTTTGTTTTTTTCATCTTTTGGTGGTGTTAAGACTTGGCTAAATGCAATTAAATGCAATAGCATGTAATAAAATAAGATGATGCTTTGACATTCCTAAATGCAATTATTATTATTATGTGAAAACTGGACTACCATCACCAACAAGAATTACGAAGAAAATTACCTATTTCGTACCAATGGGTATTATGGAGAGAATTAATAAACAAAGGCTAGCTTCTGATCACCAGAGAATTTTTTATTTTTTTTGCCCACCAGAGGAGATGTTGATTTTCAAAGTTTTTAAATAATGATCACTCAAAAAAGAAAAATCACCATCACAATTTCACCATGAGACTGAGTAGTTCAAGTGAACATACAATTTTTTTATTGTTTGGGGGGTGGGGTGGCGGGGATTTTTAAGAATAATCAGTCCCACAGAACCTAGCGACCAAGTTTGAATTTGAGTAATAAAGGGTTATAAACCCAATCAAAATTCACCCAACATCATCATCAGCAATCCTCTAAAAAGTACAATTAAATTGTGGCATACAATCAGTTGTATCTATTTTCATACTAAATCAAAATTTCTTCAGCCAATATCGGGCAATTAGAGGAATGAAAAAGTTGCTCAAACAAGGACAAGCCCAAACTAGTTATCTCAAAGATAAATCAGTTGCCGCATAAAACTTAGTCCTCGTCCATAGCTCCTGGTTGTTGATCTCTCCTTGGACCACCTGCTGGTTTTGCCATTATAATCTGCAAAACGCAAAAATGCACAAGTGCCAAAGTAGTTGGTGGATAAACCAATACGTTTTCTCTTTGTTGAAGCTGTGCGTGTATTGACATTGACAAATAATCTATGCTACTTCATTGCGTTCATCAGTAAAGTTCGTACTTGATGCAAAAGGCAGGAGTAGCAGGGTCTGCATGTTTGCATCAATGTCTCTGTATAGGGTTTCGTGTTTACTTTTCCCTGCATCTTATCATAAATCATGTCTGGATACGTGTGTACATGGGTTGGCCCATTTTTGGCGCTTTTAATACATACTTGCCGATTAAAACAACATGATTATTTACTTTAACTGTGTCATATAACACTGTACCTGTCTTTCAAAAGACAGATCTACATAATCTTTGATTCAAAAACAATCAAGAATTCTTCGAAGCTATGAAGCAATTACACTTCTCCGAGGTAGACGTATCTGTATCGGATGTGTCGGACACAGACAATCCATGGACACTTATGATACTTATCGGACACTTAAACTTTATTATTTTTAAATTTAAAACGTGCACACACATTAGAGGATATTATCAGCAATAGGATCCCATTTGTAACCAAAATATGTTATTGAACTAAAAGCATGTTACTTGATCCACTAACTGAAGCAGGTCAACAAAGTTTGACCTAGAATTGAAAAGTCAAACAGTCTATACCACAATTATGAGAAATGGGGAGAACATAAAATTAAATGCTTGAAGTAAAATACCTGATCTATGCGTAGAACGGTGCAGACAGCATCAGCAGCATACTTTAGTGCAAAAAACCTAGGGGGAGAGGAAAAGAAAATACATATCAAAATATTCAAAACCTGACAAACTAATCCTATATTACTAGGGTTTCTATATTATAAAAAGATGCATCAAATAATTGTTAAAACTAACAAGTGGTGTAAATCCTTGTAAAATATTTAACAAAAAAACAAAAAATAAAACTATACAATCCCCATAGATTGGAGAAGATACTGCTACCAACCTAACCAGTTGTCAAGATCAAAAATTAAATAGAGCCCAATTGGGCTACTCGAACAGAATAATCACAATTCTGTTTGAATCCTGCGAACTTTTATCATTTATAATTTGCAACTAATTTAGCAAGTACAAACAAAACTCCGGAATAGAACTTCACAGGTTAATTTCAATTGCTAAAATGTATATTTCAGAAATATAATCCATGTTTTATGTGATAAATTCTGAGATGAAATACAAATTAAAGTTTCAACAACCTGCTTCCACAGAAAATTTGCTTTACTACAATTCGAAGACAACAAAACTTTGGAATTGAATATCTCACAAGTAAATTTTCAATTGGAACAGCGAGTACAAAACTAATTATTCCTTGAATATAATCCTCTTTTAAATACCCACTCATGTTAAAGTCTAAAATTAAATTGAATTCAAATTAAAACCCATCAGTCTTCCCTTCCACAGAGCCTTCAAATTAACAACAAAACTGGAGCCAAGCTAGTAAACACCCATTTTGAAGTTTAGATAACAAAAGGCAGCTTACTTGGTGATGTATAGATCCCAAATATTCATGGTAGAAACATCCTTACAGGCACCTTCCTCCAAATCAATGCCCACTTTGGTGCTTCCAGACGCATGTTCAGCATACAAAGAAGATATGATCTCCATAGCATTAAGCCCAGCATTCTCAGCCAGGGTTTTAGGCACCATCTCAAAGCTTTCTGCAAACTTTGCAATGGCATACTGATCCAATCTATTAAATAAAAGATATTTTGATCTTAATAAGTTCTTAAAGTCATGTTCTACCTGCCCAGTAAATAAGAAAGCGATCTGAACTAGAAAGAGGGAAGATCATAGTTTGTGTATCCAACATGTAGTTACCTAACAAAATTATATGAAAGCTAAAAAGAATGGAGTTGGACTGAAAATTTTTAGAGTCAACTTGAGTGCATCAAAACACAATTACATACGTAATCTGCAGTTTTGACATATGGGCATCAGAAATGTGTGAAATGGGCCAATGATGCATACAGGACATTGAGATATGAGATGTACAAGCCAGCACTCAACGCATCAGACAAAATAATAAGGATATAAACCACTAATTCAGGAAAACAGTCCTAGCACCACTTCAGAAGAAATTATTGGCTGTAGCTACATGGAAATCCTCCCCATAAACAAGTTTAATCTGCTGGGATGCTACATAAAATTTCAAAATGAGAAATATCATCCCATATGTAGCAAGAAACTATATTATACTAAGGTGCTATTTGTTTTAATTAAGTTGTAATTGTTATATGACTATTTACTTCTGCATTAATAAGTTGTGTCATCTGAATGCAGAATGAACAATGAAATAGCAGAAAGTTATTACACATCTAAAAACCTGAAAAGAAAGAGTACAGTCATAGTATTGATATGAATAAGTAATGAATCATGATCTTTGGAGTCATGTGAATGTCAATTTTGATTAAAACACCACTCAAATGCACCTCTTAGGAAATAAGATTCAAATTCTAACTTATTCACCAAGAGGGATTTAGTCTTATTATTAATACACATCTGAATGAAACATATTAAGATGTATTCAGAATCTGTGAAGACGAAATAAACAGCCCCTTACAATTTATTTGACGAAGTATGCATGGAGGAAGCTCTTCAAGTTTATATAAGCACTCCTTTGTTTTATGGCAGTCACATGGATGCCTAGTTACTAAGAATGGACTATAATTTCACATATACCATAATATTATGTGCTTGTGTGTACAAGAGGAAAATAATGAAAAATCTATCCAGAGAGGAAAGGTAGAGAGAACTCTAGATAAAGAAAAGGGTTCTAGTAACAAGAATTACTACAGTGCCATAAGCTGCAACTAATAGATGAAAATAATTGTATTTTTAAAAAAAATACCCCGTTTCTTTGAAAGAAAATTCCTTCAGTCTTCTTGCTAACTCAATTTCAGTGGCTGCAGCACCAGGCACTGTCCGACTGTCTCTGCACATTGCCTAATACATAATTTCACCAAAATTGTCAATTTAGCTCCAAAATATCAATTCAAAGTTACCAAAGAAGCTGCTTTCAAAGGTGGCTTAAAATGAAAGACAATAATATAAGACATGGCATTGCTCTAACAAAATACCTTGTACGTATTGACACCATCATCAACTGCCCTTTCAAGGTCATCCAATATACTATCAGTGCTACCTCTTAGGACTACAGTGGATACTGAATTCCCACCCTCTTCATTTCTCACAACAGTAACCTATAAAAATCAGAAAATCTGAAGTGGGCAAAAAAAAACCAGAAGAAAAACAAAAATAAACTAAGACACAAGGCACCCTGGTTTTCCATACCCTAGCACCACCAATCTCCTCCACTGAAACAGAATCGGCATAACCAAGATCATCTGGATTAGGCTGGCCAAGCTTTAACTGTTGTCAGAAAGACCAGTGTCAGAAGGACTAGTAGATGGTATTCAGTCTATACAATACACTAATATGCTTACCATAGCAACAGCGCCTGTAGTACGACAAAAGCGTCTGAGTTCAAACTTGGAATTTATTTTTAACACCATAAGTCTACAAATAGAATTTTTAAAGAGTTAAAACATACAGTTCTGGAGTAAAATTAGATGACCAACAATATAAGCATGAGTGAAAGATAATAATCAGTATATGCCCGTAATCTGTATCACTAATACCAATATGCCAAAATGGTCACATAAGCTTTTGCATCATATTCAGAGAGACAATATGAATGAGCACTTCATATCACATGCATCCATATTGTAACACCTAAAAATCCATTTAAAATATATTATAGTGATACATGTAGGGGGGTTCTGATGACACTTGGCTTAAATCTTTTGAGTCCCACCCCGGTTTTTCCCCACTAAATAGTTACGTTTAGTTGTGCAGAAGTACTTCAAACTCTTAAAGTAACTGTCAAGAATTTTTCAAATGTACCCTTCTACTTCCATCATCAGGTTAAGTGGGAAGCAAAAGAACATGAGAACTGGTTTTTTAACAATATGTGAGTTTGGATAGCAGAAAGGAGCCAAAAGCTATTCTGACCCTCCCCACCCTTTGCAGTCACTTAAAAGTTAAAAATAAAGGTGAATACAATATACGAGTATATGCCAGTATATCAGCCTGAATTTTACACGCAAATTTTTTTTTATGCAAGCATGGTCTCTGTGAGACTTGTATGAATGCCGTATATGGTTGAACAAAGTAGACTAATATATCATCCAAACTGTTGTCCAAATTTGCTGCAATGGGGCTTACTCCATAGTATGAATGCAAAAACTGCAACTCCAGAAGAATATAAGTATATTAACCTAGGAGGCTAGGAAGGGACATCATACTTGTATCGCTCGCAGAAATGCAGTGCCATCTCTCCAACAGCTGCTCCACTAACTATAACCTTGGCACCAGATTCTGCAACTGATTTGATTAGCTCCTCAACCTTTGCTTCTTCTGTTTTTGCATAATTTTCAAGCTACAGAATGTACAATGACCAAGGTTGCCAAGAATATTCAGCTCATATAACTAGATTTTTTTTACAAATGACTTTTAAATCCAACTGATACTTGAAACACTGTAGAATTCTTGAATTTATACCTGCTCGGCACTATGAATAAGAACAGTTCCTTTTGTTTCAGTTGCAGATGTATCAACGCCACTGACAAACACAGCAACCTACAAAGATAACATTTTTAATAAGGGAAATGAATCTGTCTTAAAACGAGTCGATGACAATGGTGAGTCCATACAAAAATCAAAAGATAAATATTTGTCATACATCCAAATAAAATATCTAATTAAAAACAAGGACAACGCAGTTAACAGATAAGATATTCCATATGCATTGATGTAGGACGAGCATGCCAAACTTGGTTGGACTAATACAAGAGGCTTTGGAAGCCTATGCTAAGTAGTAGATTATTCTAGAATTTTAATTATGGTAGATTATTATTAGGATTTTTTTTCCTTATCTTGTCTGCTTCCCTTAGTCCCCATTCTCCAAGAATTAGGTTTTACTATTTTCCTATATAAGCTCATGTAATCCTTCATTATACATTACGTTGAAATTAATTATTGAACTTTATTTTAGAGCTTTATAGCTTTATTATCTTTCCACTTGTTTTTCCCCAATTTCTTCTCCATCTTCAAACCCTAATTCTAAACCTGCCTGTTTCCCCATTAAGCATATACACACTATGCAGAGACTTAAATTCAAAAGCTAACCTTCTACGAAGCACATAAACGTCATCAAACAAGTTCTCGGGTATATACTGAAACACAGTTTGACTGTCTATACCATTTTATTAGCTTTGTCATATTACACATGCATGCCTCAAAGTTTCTTCTTAATTATGTTTTAGTCCTAAAGTTTTATATGTTTCAAACTTCACCCATATAATCTCATTAATAAATCAAAATATAATTAAATTAACATCACCTAAAGTGCCTGCCTAGGAAACCGCCTAGGCACTGCCTACAAGGCCTAGGTGCTCAAAGATCCCTCCGCCACCTAAATCCGCCTAGCGTTTTTTAGAACAATGAAGAAGTCTAAAGTTACATGCATTCACAAATTGAACTCTACAGGCAAATCTTATAGCATATCTATAACAAATAAGAACTTTACAGTCAATGCTTTCTATTTGACTATCCTATGTGTAAACTTTATCTCTTTCAATGCCCAATGGTGGGATTCATTCAAATAAGAAATCAGAACATTTTGCTTATTTAGGAACATTAGTTCTTGTGTCATCTAAAATATCAGAGTATACATTGTTTAAAGAATTAAGAGTTGTCCAGGTAAAAATGTTAATAATCAAGTTTCCCTAGATTGTCTATAACAATGTTACCTGGAAAAAACAATTGGATTGCTATTCTTTTCGGTTAGTGGAACTAATATTTGTATGTGGTATGCTACATAGGCTGAAACACGGAACGTTAAGGTAGCTTTATATCTAGAAATTTTTAAAATCTAAATATTATAAAACCAAGTTTAATAGAAAGATTTTTAGTTAAATCAACAAGTTGACTGTTCTATATATAATTTAGTAGAAATGTAATGTTTGAACATCCAATAATAAGTTAGAATATTGATATCTATGCAACTATACGTTGAACAAAAAAAATTAGTAAGTTAATTTTAGAATATACAGAGTATATGTTTGGGAATATAAGTACCAATACAAAGTTCGTTTGGTCAATAAAAATATCTAACAACTTTGTCCTATAAATTGCATTGTGCCCAAATCAAATATATATAAACTAAAGTACAACGTAGAGTCTCGTTTTGAGTTTTGAAGTCAATTTGTGAAATCTTACAATTTAAAATTAAGTAATTCATATAAATTTTAATAAAATAAAATTTTAAAAAAAACCTCTTAGATTGTTTACAACAATTAAAATTGCATTAGCTTAAATTAAATGAATTCGTATCACCTTTGAATAGAGCCGGCAAAATGTGATTATGTGTTGGTTTTCGTTTACAAAATTTGGTTATGGATACATTTAAAAACTAAAACCATATTAACTATCTTTAATATAGGTTGTGTGGGTTGGAACCATATAGTTATGGTTCAAATATAGGTCAACCCATATTTTAAATTTCAAACTTATTATTATTATGATCCAATTAAATAAATTATTATTAGATATATCCTGTATACATAATCACTAAGCATTTTATGATGTTTTGACTTTTTAACAGAACTTTTGAAAAATAAAATTGTGACCGCTACAATTAAATTAATTAAGTAATAATATGATTAAAAAATGGATTGAAAAATGAGAAGGTTAAGATATAATTTTGACCATCAAAATTTTAATTTAAGGCTTCAATTAATGAGTTATAATTGGCTCAAAATATCAATAACACCCTTTATTTTATTTTAGTCTATCAAGTTTTGTAAACAAGTGATAGGATGAATGTAGACTATTTTATAATATTTGGCTTATTTTAAAATAATAAGAAATTGTATTGAATTCAGTCTTAAAAATAAAAATAAGAATGAATGTGAACTAGTATTTTATTAGCTTAATTTGAAAAAGTATCTTAAAAATCTACCAACGGTACATTAAAAGGGGAAAAATTATTGCAGATAATTAGGAATTGAGGGAACAGTAAATGAGAAGGTTGGTAGCAAAAGTTAGGTCCAGCCAGCAAAATTACGAATATCCTCATAGCATATAAGGAAAGAACTTTTAATTTGGATTTGGAATGAAATATGGGTTGAAAATAGTTAACTGGTTTGGGCTTATATTTCTTTTTAAAAATATGGGTCCAAACTTTACCCAAGTTAAATAAATAAAAATAGTTAACCAACTCATTTGGTTCCAGTTAATATAGGTTAACCCAATAGTTAACCAACTATATTGAAAATTCTACCTTTGAATTTTAGGATTTTGCAACTTGACTTCTCTACAAGTCAAAATATGACTCTTTTTGAGAAATAGGAGAGGTTTTATAAATACTATAATCATATCTACATGACAACATTGCTTTCAAACCAATGAAATATTAGGTAACAAATTCTTTAACAGCGATGAGGCTTCAATAAATATAGGAAAGAAATTCTTTAACTAGGGACAAAGGTTAAACAAACAAATGAATACAAATAAACCACGATTCTGTCACCCATTGGAAGTGTCAGTCACCTAAAGCAACAAAGGTAAAAATGAATACTAAAGTAACAGAAAAATACAAATACAAATTTTCAGTCCTACTCTGCACGTCTTCAAAGAAAGAGTATCAGATTGTGATCAAAAGAATTTTATTCATGTATATATTTAATCAGGGGGAGGAAAAAAATACATATATATATATAATCAAGAAAAAAGAAACTGAAAAAAAATTCGAAGAGCATACATAGTTCTGGATAAGACTCAAGAAAGTAACAACAGATAACATGGGGAGAATAACAACACTGACTGAAAACGTACTCACCTTTGCCTTCTCCATTTTCTTTATGCTCCCAACAGCATCATTTTTCAAAACCATACCTCTGACAATGGCACAATTGTGAAGACCTCCACCCTGAAGTTTTGCAACTCGGACATTATCAACGTTGAAGTTTGCTGGGTTCTTCGGGCAAACTTGTATGCATGCCTACAGTGTAAACTTATCCCAACAATCAGGAACTTCAAGTAGCTGAAGGCATTCCTAATGCATAATAAGATAGTTAAGTAAGAATTACATCAGTAATAAGAGGGCATAAAATATCCTCCTGCCCAAATTGTTTGCTAGCAACAGCAGATCTCATCCGTGATATAACTTCATCCTTATTCCTTACATCCATCTTATCAGAACCATTCTCAATTAATTCATCCAATATTTCAATTGTCTGCAACCATGGTTTACAAAAATGATTAGAACATGATATTTTACTCATTTTTCTAATGAATAAACGAATGTTACTCTATCAACTGGGGATAACAGTGGCAAACCTTATTAATTGCTTTAGTGTATCCAATGATGATCTCACTTGGGTGCAGCCCCATCCTTATAAGCTCCTCAGCATTTTCTAGGAGCTCTCCAGCAAAAGAAACTGCCAAGTTAGCACCATCTCCAATTTCCTCCTGTTGTGCCTTACCGGCCAAAACCAAAAGCTTGGCTGCAGGATGCTGAACTTCGAGCTCATTAACAATCGTGGCAGCATCATTTGTGACAAAAAGCTTGTCCAGATGATTAATAACCATCTTATTCATACCTAAATAAAATAACTCAAGTTATTTACACAAATCAGAAATCAGAAATAAAAAAATTTCATTTCGACATCATGTAAATGAGTAAATCCCTTCAACTTTGTCCTAGCCTTCAAATTTATTTAAATCATTCAACTTTCATAAATGCATTACTTATCTACAAAATCAAACTCCATGAAAATTCTCAAACAAAGGCATTCAAATAGAAGATTCTGATCTTTATAATCAACTTTGAACCTCGCTGTTAGAGCAAGCAAAACTTTTGTTTTCAATACTTACACACGTTCAAACTCAACAAAATTAAACAAAACGAAAGATTAGCAAAGTAGTAAATAATTCGAGTAATACCAACCATTGGGACCGAGAGAAGTTCTGGTGATGGTGGATAGTTGTTTGCAAGCATCAATGTTCTTGAGAACAGCTTCGTCGAGTCCAGAGAGATGTTTATGCCCTTCTTTTAGCATCCCTTGAATCCCGCGCTGCTGCATTTGGAACACCATCTTCTTCGAACAAACACTAACAATCTTCTCTTCTTCTTCTCTTCTCTTCTTCTTCTCGTTTGATTTACAGTTTCACCGATCGGGATGAGAAGAGAGAAAAAATGGAAACCCTAGCAAAATGATTCGACAGAAGTAGCGAGCTGTGAACTACTACTGTGTGTTTGCGTGCACGCTATGCTGGTAAAAGAAGAGGGAAAGAAAAGCCCTAGCGACTAAAAACAACTCGACTGGACCCAAACAAATTTCAAATTGATCCGACTAGTACGGCTTCTGAGGTCGTGTTTGCCTATTTCCCAAATTCAATTTTTTCCCCATTTAATGGTGACAAATTAAAATATAGGAGTATCTTTTTTACTTAAATGTGACAGATGCCATAGGAAGGCCAAAGGTGATAATTAAGTGAAAAGTACCTTCTTCTTTTTTATATTGCCCAAAGTCATCTCTCTTATTTATTCTTATTATGGCACCTCCAGACCTCCTACATGCTTCATTGCTTCTCTAGACCTAATCCCTGTAATTTAATGTATGTTACAATTATGAAATTGTAATAGTATTAAGTTATTTTCTTTACAAAAAATTGGTTTATGGGAAGAATGGAAATATATTTTTTAATTCTTTAATTTTTTTTTTGTATAGTATAAAGCAAAATATATTTTCAAGGCTTGTTTTTCTTACATAAATCTCTACGTCCTCCTATTTTCGGATCCGGTTAGCATGAAGTGAACTTCATGATAAATTCATTTCATGCTCAATACAGTATTGAAATACAGGCAGGCGTGTGATCTCTCCGCCTGCATATCAACATTATATTGAGCATGAAATGAACTTACCATGAAATTCACTTTATAATAACCCCTTCCCCCATTTTCCTTTAACTAGTGCATGTGGCACATAATAAATTTTTAATAATAAAAATTTAAGTAGTTAGAATTAAGTAAATCCAATTACCATAAAATTAATTTTATGGTAAGTTAGTCAATTGATCAATACAGTACTGACACACAAAGAGAGATATCACCTCCTGACCTGTGTATCAACACTGTATTGATCAATTGACCAAAGTTAACTTCATGTTAACCACTCCCGAATTAAACAGTTAGAAAGAGAATTAATTGTGGGAAAAGAGAAGTTGCATTTAGTTAAAATTACATCAAACAACATAAAGGTGTGAAAAGATTACACCAAAATTAACCACCCCTGCCACTTTATATAATACTCCAGATATTAGGCTTTAAGCATATGCATAATGCTGCCACCTTATTGATTATATTTGAACACCAGTACTTTGGAAATATTCGACCATAATCTCCTCTCACATAATAATGTGTTTTCATTCTCCTCCCACATAATATTAGTGTACATAGTATCTTGTCACTTTGACAAGTAGTAATAATACGTAATATATTGACCACAAAATATTTGATCAATTTCATCTCTAGTTGGGAACACTTAATTCGCACAAAATCTTTGCAGCATCCTCTGGGAATACAGGATTAATGTAACAACCAGTTCCCATCTCAAAGCCGCCTATGACACTTAACTGAGGGACTATTTGCACAAACCAGTGACAGTAAGGTAACTGTGCAGGAGTCGCCTGAAGTGGAGAAGTATGAACCATGAAATTATATGGTGGGTTGTTCAACTGCAAAGCCATTTTCTGAAGTACAAGTTTCAGTGATCTCCCAAGATCAATTGCCTGTAATATACATCAAGCAACAATTTAAATATATACACAACCAAAATGAATTTCTGGATGTGAAGACTAAAATAAGAAGCTCCAATGATTACCTTCTCGCCATCTAGTTCATGGAAATGAAAAGAGTGGTCCCGAGGAACAATCCACATCTCAAATGGAGAAGTAGAGGCGAACGGAGCAATTGAAATAAAATTTGTTGATTCATCAATTAAAAGTCTATCCAATTGAATTTCACAAAGGCTACACTTTCCTGTCCGGTCAAAGTTCTCCTTCATACTGTTGATACGAGCAGCAACCGTGGGAGGAATAACTGGAAGAGCTAATATCTGACTATGAGAGTGACTCATTGAAGCCCCAGCTGAGGCACCATAGTTTTTGAACACCTTTATATCATAAAACAAACACCAAACTTCCGTAACATGTATTAAGAAAAAGGGGGTATAGATGGCTGACGCACTCGCAATTAAACTTTTTTTAAGAAAAAACATACAACACAAGCCTGAAATTGTATAATAAACATTCAAAGCAGAGACTGTAGAATTAATCCAAAGTTAAAACCATGAAGATTGTTGTGCATATATGCACATTTATGGTGCATATGTTTCAAAATTACATAAAACCTGAGAACCTTCAGGTTATGATTGGCTTCAGTAAATCTACACTATTGACTTTGAATTAGAGGTATGTGCTAGTTCCAGTACAAATTTTAAAAATACGGAATTCATACTCCTAAACATTGTAATTATAAGACCCATTTCCGTTTCTAAGCCAACATAGTGTTTGATGCCGCTATAATTTTCTTCATGGCTAGGAAAGTAAGACTAATTGGCCATTACATCTTGGGGCTGCTTGTTGCTCACCCTATCTCTGTTTCTAAGTTTTAAAATGGACAGAAAAGAAAAGAAATGGACGGAAAATTTAAGTTTTCTTTCCAATTCTTATGTTTCTGAGTTTTTTAATAAACGGAAAAGAAAAGAAATGGATAGAAAACTTGGTCATTTTTCCTGTCAAAGTTTTCCGTCCAAAATTGGCCTGATTTGGACGGAAAAGAAATTGAAATAAGTAATATTTTTATAATTATCATATTATCCTCAACTTTTAATATAATAAATTTTAAATTACAATTCATGTCCTCAATTTTAAATTTTCTATCATTTTCTATTAAAAACTCAGAAACAACACAAAGGAAAACTTCAAGTTTTCTATTCTTTTCTTTTCTGTTCTAATTTAAGTTTTCTATTCTTTTCTTTTCTGTTCAAAACTCACAAACTCACAAACAGAGTGTTGCCAATCTGTGATAGAATAGATAAAATGATCAATATCTTTATTTGCAACTACCAGAACAAAGTACAACTAGAAACAATATCACTGTAAAAACTAAAAGGGTATCCAAAGCCAATATGAACTGTAACTGATGTCTTTGCCCACCTATGCACATTTTCAGTGTAACAAAATTGTTTAAAATATGCGTTAATCAGTTCTATTCATTCATTCAAAGTGATAATTGCAATAGATTTCAAAATCCAGAAAAGTAAGTGTACAAAAAGCATATAAATAGCTAAACGCAATTGCACAACCCAAAAAAGTCCACACACAGCCAAAAGAAAACCTTTAATTCAACTATATTCATAATACCAGAAAATAAAAAGGAAATGAACATATACCTGAACATATTTGATGGAGTCATAGCAGTGAAGCTGCTGAATTCTCTTTTTATAAGTAAGCAAAACATCACGAATCTCTGCCGGAGAGAGATCCGGTAAGTGAACCGGGTGAACCGGCGATTCAATTACCACATCATGAAACCCAAACCCACTCAAGCTCACTTGACCCGGAGCAATTTCGTTTGCTACTGGTTCCACTGGCAGTTCTCTGCTGAGAGCTGGGTAGAGGTTTTGTATGACTCTGATCTTCCAGTCGAAGGTGGAATCCGGCGGAAAACGGAAGATTTCGGGGGCGCATTCATGTTCGTGGCCGACACAGAAAGGGCATTCCGATTGATGGTTGGAGTTAGGGTTTGATTTGGATTTGAAGTCGGAAGGTCGGCGGGACCGAGCGGGAGAAAAGATTACCCAACGGTTATTTACGGTGTCCTTCCTTAACTCTGGGATCCGATTTGGATCTTCCATTTTCGCTGTTCGGGTTTCTCTCACTATTTCTCTGTCACAACTCATAAATCAAGTCACAACACCGGTTTTGTAGGAATGCGTGCGCGCTTTTTCCGAGTAAATTGCAAATATTACCCTTATATTTCAAATATTTTTGCAAAACTGTTCCCTAAACTTTTTTTTAGCACAACTATTCCTCGTAGATATGTTAATCATGCAAATATGTTCCTCCAATATTTTCTAAATTTTTTTTTAGCATAACTATTCCTCATAAATTCCTTAGTCATGCAAATGTGTTCCTCTAAATTTTTTTCGCCTATTAAAAATTGATTTTTTATGTGGTCTCTCCTCTCTCCTCGTTTTTTAATTTTTTATTTTCAAAATTTGTGTAAAAAGTATACTCTACTTCTTCTTTTTATTTATTTATTTTTATATTGACATTTTTAATTCAATATAAAATATCTCTAAATTCAAAATTAGTATAAATTAATTAATTTTAGACAATATAATTACCAAGATTATAAATTTTACTATTTTTTATTTTATCTAAATGGTACTAATAAATGTATGATTTATTTTAAAATTAAATATATCTCAAATTGATTTAAATAAATCAAACTTGATCCTATATTTTGAACAAAAAAAAAATAAATTTGAAAATATTTTCAAAATTTTTATCATACGACTATTATTAAAAGTTGAACTCAGTATTTTTAAAGACAAAAAAAAATTGGTGTATTTTTAAAGACAAACAAATAAATTATTAAAGACAAACAAATAAATTTGTAAAATTATTCAGCCACAACAAGTACACGTTTGTTTTACTTTTGCAACCAAAGTAAAGTTGTGAGCCTGAAGGGAGAAGAAGAGAACTATACTTCAAATGGTGACGAAGAATGTAAGACCCCAATTTTTATAAATAAAGATGAATTTTCTATAAATATCATTTTTGAATATTATGGAGTTAATTTGATATAATGTTATAGTTGTGGGTAATATTTATAAATTTTGCAAAGTAAGCAAGTTGTTATAAAATATTCGTTTGGTCGGAGAATATTCTTTTTGTCGAGGAATATTCGTACGATGGCACAATCATTGGTGGACCCCACAACGGAATTATTGTCGGATTGAGAAAACGACAGAATTATCTTTCTATAAAAATAACGGCTGAGGTGTTACCGTTAAAACCGTTAAAACTGTTGAACTACTCGGTAGTAAAAGTACAGTAATACGCGTGGTTGCATAGTAGCACACGGTATTGATTATTGATGCTTACGTGAGAAGTCACTCAGCTATACTCAATTATTGCTACAGTAATTGCTGCATCATATCTCTTAAATTATTGTCATAGTATCATCTGTATAATATGTTATATTATTAAATCAATAATTGAGACGTTGTGGTAAGTTTGGTTATTTTATGGGGAGCCATATGTCATCATCTAAGAGTCTCTTCGTCAATAGTAATTACCGTCGTCAATAGTAATTACCGTCGTCAATAGTATTTACCTTGGTCAATAGTAATTACCTTCGTCAATAGTATTTACCTTGGTCAATAGTAATTACCTTCGTCAATATTATTTACCTTGGTCAATAGTATTTACCTTGGTCAATAGTAATTACCTTCGTCAATAGTATTTACCTTGGTCAATAGTAATTACTTTCGTCAATAGTAGTTGTCCCTTCAATATTACCAAGAGTCATTTGACCCTTCGTTAAGACCAAGAGTCATTTGACCCTTCGTTAAGATCAAGAGCCACCCTCAGTTTTTCTATAAATAGAGGCCTAGGGCTTCATTATTTTTCACGAATTCATTCAAGCTATAGAGAGAGAAAGTATAGAGAGAATAAGAGAGAGAGAGAATAAAAGTATTCTGCTACATCACTTTTCCAATATCCAGTTCTTTTAAGGTAGGGAATATTATTTCTTTTATATTCATGAAGAGAACTTCTGTTATTCCATTCGTTATTATTCTGTTGAAATAACCAGTATACGCGGTCTACCCTATACTTGGTGACATTATTCTATTATTCTGTTGGAACATCCTGTCTGTGTGTTTTACACCGGACCTGGTTCCGTTTATTATTCTGTTGGAACATCCTGTCTGTGTGTTTTACACCGGACCTGGTTCCGTTTTTATTATTATTCTGTTGGAACATCCTGTCTGTGTGTTTTACGCCGGACCTGGTTCCATTATTTATTATTCTGTCGGAATATCCTGTCTGTGCGTTTACGCCGGACCTGGTTCCATTATTTATTATTCTGTTGGAATAACCTGTCTGTGCGGTCTATCGCATGCATGGTGATTTCTTTTGTTATTCCATTCTTTATTATACTCAGTTGGTTAAGTTTTGACTTCTATACTCCATGAAATTTGTGGAATATCCTTGATAGTTGCGTTTCATCCAGTATCTTTTCAAGAAAATATTCTTCTAAGCATTCTTGAATTTTACTCCACAATGCAGTATCATGTTGACAATTTGGACGTTGTTAATTCCTGGATAAATTAATTCTTGAACTTGTTTTATTGAATTCTTATATCATTGTCATCATCCTCATGTTTATAAAATGTTGAAAGTCATCTGTGGCCTGTAGTGCATAGATGGACTTGGTATGATTATGACCAGGGATTATTCGGTATAATCATGACCGTAATGTTACAAATGATGTGGTAAAAGTCCTCATTGGCCCGTAGTGCATTGATGGACAGTTGTTGGCATGATCATGACCATTAATGAATACACGAATATCCTTGGCCGTAGTGCAGGGGTGATTCGATGATGTGGATTATTTTATTAAGCTGAGTCTCAGCGATCACAGTGTTGAAAAACTTTTTAAATCATAAAAGATAGTAGAGTTTATTTTCTACTTGACTCTTTTAATGGATTGCTTGTTCCGCTACAGTTAAACTTGATGTCTATTATATTTTATCAGTTTAACATTGTTGAAGGCTAATGATAATTTATTCTGCATTATCTTAGTCATAATATTTCTTACTGGGCTAGTTGAGCTCACCCTTTCTTTCACTGTTCTCTTCAGGAAATGAGAACGTAGCTGGGACAAGTCGGGGTACGGAGTGATGGTCCGAATGATAGTATTAGTTAGTAGTCCTCACTATTCTATGTAATGGTGTGTTAATAAATGTAATGAGGACTCCTTTTGAGTATGAATACTCTCTAGAAGATAATATTTGTATTCAAACTCACAGTTTATGTTTTGTCGTATTGTACACGACAGATGTATTAATCAGTTGTATTTGTATTCTGTACTATGTATCTGACGACCCAAGATGGGTGATGTATACCTAATTTTGGGGGCGTCACAGTTGGTATCAGAGCTTAGGGATATGATCCCTGGCTAAGATGTGAGAATAGAACTAGGAGGGGAGAGACGGGGAATTCCTTCGCTAGTATGGCATACCTAAGTTTATTTGCATGGTATTTAATTGGTCGGTCATAATATAAGGATAATATATGACATATCAATTAATTTTTATTTTGTGGCAGTATCTGAAAATGGCATCTGAGAATGTTGAGAATAGCAATGGAGCACAGACGACTGTTGATTCACCACATATCAATAATCAGGATAATGTGCATCAGGAAGGTGTCAATCCTCATGCAAACAACAACACTGACCAAATGATGAATGATCAAATGTTCAGAGGCTTTATGCAATTCATGCAACAACAGGTGAAAGCGGCTCCTGTCCACAACGTAGGTGGAAATACTGGAAACTCTCAGGCGGTCACCGCTAAACAGTTTAAGGAGCTGGGACCACCGGAGTTTAAGGGAGAACCCAAACCACTTGTAGCTGAAACATGGATAAAGCAGATCACCAAGATATTTGATGTCTTTGGTTGCTCCGAGGAGCAAAAGGTTCCCTTTGCCGCCTTTATGTTGCGAGGAGAGGCAGATTACTGGTGGGAATCGATAAAGCGTACTCAACCTGCCGCACTGAAGATGTCTTGGGAGAAGTTTCAAGATCTGTTTAACGACAAATACTTTCCCGAGAGTATTCGTCACATGAAGGAGGTGGAGTTCATCAAATTGGAGCAGAATAATATGACCGTGTCGCAGTACGAGGCAAAATTTGCGGAGTTATCCCGGTTTGCGTCCCACCTGGTGGATAATGAAGAAAGAATGACGCGGATGTTTTTAAGAGGTTTGAAGCCGGAGATACGTCAACATCTTGTTTCTCATAAACTGTGTTTGTATTCAGATGTTGTAAATAGGGCTCAGTTGGTGGAGCGCGATAACGAGACAACGCAACCAAAAGAGAGCAGCCGGCAAAATGATAATACCAGTGAGAGCAGTCATCGAAGCGGTGACAACAAGCGTGGAGGGAATCAACAGGCCAGAAATGGTAACCACTTCGGTGGTAATCAGGGCCAAAACAATAAGAATGGACATTTCAAGAAGAGGAGATTCAACAATGATGGAAAGACGTCAGCACCAGCACCTGTCGTTAAGGAAGGAGAACGACCACCTATCATATGTTTCAAATGCGGAGGGGAGGGGCACATCAGTCCAAACTGCGCGATGCCGTCCAAAGCATGTTATAATTGTGGAAGAGAAGGTCATTTAGCCCGATTTTGTCGTTTACCGAAAACAAATTCAGCTAGGATGGAGGCACCAAAAGCCGTCCCAGAAAAGTCAAAACCGGTTGTGCAAGGGAGAGCGTTTGTTGTGAACTCCCAGAGAGCAAGGAACCCGAATGAGGTCATCACGGGTAAGCTTATTATAAACTCTAAAGAAGTTTATACTTTATTTGATACCGGTTCAACCCATTCTTTTATTTCTCCTACTTGCGCTCATCGATTAAATTTGATTCCGGAGAAATTAGACTTTGACTTATCTGTGGAAACTCCGTTGGGAGAAACCTTCATTACCTCCACTGTTTATAAGTCTTGTTTGGTTCAAGTTGGTACCCACACATTACCTATCGATTTGATTTCATTAAAAATACTTGCATTTGACGTGATTCTAGGGATTGATTGGTTAACTACTCATTATGCAAAAATTGATTGTTTTCGTAAGGTTGTTAGCTTTCATATTCCTAATCGACCTATTATGCGAATTCAAGCAACCAAACCATTAAAATCAATCGCTGTCATCTCAAGCCATAAAACTATTCGTTTATTGAAAAACGGATGTCAAGCTTTCTTAGCTCATGTCACAGATCTAAACAAAAATACGTCAGTTTTGAATGATATTTCTATTGTTAATAAATTTCCTGACGTATTCCCTGAAGAACTTCCTGGTCTACCCCCAGAGCGTGAAATTGAATTTTGTATCGACCTTGAACCCGGTACAAAACCCATTTCCAAAGCCCCATATCGAATGGCTCCTATTGAACTTCAGGAGTTAAAGACCCAACTGCAGGAATTGTTAGACATTGGTTTTATTCGTCCTAGTACTTCTCCTTGGGGTGCTCCTGTTCTATTCGTGAAGAAGAAAGATGGAAGTATGCGACTTTGTATTGATTATCGGGAGTTGAATCATGTCACCATCAAAAATAGGTACCCATTGCCACGTATTGATGACCTGTTTGACCAGTTGCAAGGAGCACAATTCTTTTCAAAGATCGATCTTCGTTCTGGATATCATCAGCTGAAGGTTAGAACTGAGGATATTCCAAAGACTGCCTTCAGAACTCGGTATGGGCATTATGAATTCTTAGTTATGTCCTTTGGATTGACTAATGCTCCTGCTGCCTTCATGGATATGATGAACCGGGTATTCAAGGAATATTTGGATCACTTTGTGGTCGTCTTTATTGATGACATCCTTATTTATTCCAAAAGCCGTGAAGATCATGAGCAACACTTGAGGCTGGTACTCCAAAAGCTTCGTGAATACAAACTTTATGCCAAGTTGAAGAAATGCGAGTTCTGGCTGGAGGAGGTAGCATTCCTTGGGCACGTAGTATCAAGTCGTGGAATATCGGTTGACCCGGCAAAGATTGAAGCTATTCAAAGCTGGGAGCAACCTAAATCAGTGACCGAGGTACGTAGCTTTCTTGGTTTAGCTGGTTATTATCGGAGATTCGTGTCCTCGAATCGCTACTCCATTAACTCAGCTGACTCGGAAAGATATAAAGTTTGGTTGGAGCGAAGAATGTGAGCAGAGTTTTCAAGAACTCAAGAGGAGACTCATTTCAGCACCTGTTCTAACAATACCATCTGGCTCGGAGGGATTTGTCATCTACAGTGATGCTTCGAGCAAAGGGTTGGGATGTGTTCTCATGCAACATGGAAAAGTCATAGCCTATGCATCAAGACAACTCAAGGAATATGAGAGGAATTATCCTACTCATGATCTAGAGTTGGCAGCTGTTGTCTTTGCACTTAAAATTTGGAGGCATTACTTGTATGGGGAGAAGGTGGAGATCTTTACGGATCATAAAAGCCTCAAATATTTCTTCACTCAAAAGGAACTCAACATGCGACAACGACGTTGGCTTGAACTGTTGAAAGATTATGATCATACCATTCAATACCATCCTGGAAAAGCGAACGTGGTAGCTGACGCATTGAGTAGAAGATCATATGCGGGTACAAGTGCAATATTAACAACGCAAAGGCCCATTTTGTGTGACTTGCAAAGGATGGAGATAGAGTTAAAGACTCCAGGGACCCATGTGATGATGGCGAATATACGAGTAGAACCGACTTTAATCGATAAAGTTAAAGCTGCTCAAGCTACAGACCTGGAGCTGATGCGTATGAGGAAGAAAGTGCAAGAAGGTTCTATGCCGGAAGCAAGAATCGATGAAGAAGGAATACTTCGAGTCAACTCCAGACTTTGTGTTCCTAACAACCCTGATTTAAAGTATGAAATCATGATGGAGGCGCACAACACACCGTTTGCAATCCATCCTGGAAGTACCAAAATGTATCATGATCTTCGTCATACATTTTGGTGGAGCAATATGAAGAGAGAGATAGCGTTGTTTATCTCAAGGTGTCTAACTTGTCAACGAGTCAAAGCGGAGCATCAAGTACCAAAAGGTCCATTGCAACCACTTGAAATTCCAGAATGGAAGTGGGAGCACATTACCATGGATTTCGTTACCGGTCTTCCTAGGGTTTCTCAAGGTATTGATGCGATTTGGGTCATTGTTGATAGATTGACCAAGTCTGCTCATTTCTTACCGATACGAGAAACTTATACACTTGAACGTCTTGCTCGTATGTACATAAACGAGATTGTAAGACTGCATGGTATGCCAGTATCCATAGTTTCTGACCGAGACCCAAGATTCACTTCACGATTTTGGGTTAGTTTACAAAAAGCTATGGGCACGGAGTTACGATTTAGTTCAGCATATCATCCTCAGACGGACGGACAATCAGAGAGGACTATTCAAACTCTTGAAGATCTATTAAGACTCTGTGTCTTTGACTTCAAAGGAAGTTGGGACAAGTTCTTACCATTGGTGGAGTTTTCCTACAACAACAGTTATCAAGCAAGTATTGGCATGGCTCCATTCGAAGCATTGTATGGAAGAAAATGTCGTTCTCCAGTATGCTGGGATGAGGTGGGCGAAGCAACGTTGTTGGGACCGGAGTTGGTACGTATGACTACAGAAAAGATTCAAACGATCCGACAACGTATAAAAACCTCACAAGATCGACAAAAGAGTTATGCTGATCTTCATCGAAAGGACGTGGAATTTGATGTAGGAGATCATGTGTTCTTACGTGTTGCTCCATGGAAAGGAGTTACGAGATTTGGAAAGAGAGGAAAGCTAAATCCTCGATTCATCGGTCCATTTTTAATCCTCGATCGAGTAGGAACTGTGGCTTATAGACTCGCTTTACCGCCAAGTATGTCTCGTGTTCATAACGTTTTCCACATATCCATGTTACGCAAATATGTGGAAGACCCGAACCACATTATTGAGTTAGAACCGGACGAAATAGCGGAGGATTTGACGTATGAAGAAGTTCCTGTTCAAATCTTGGATAAGAAGGAACATATTCTACGCTCCAAGGTTATACCTCAAGTTAAAGTTTTGTGGAGAAACCACGATGTTGAGGAAATGACTTGGGAGTTAGAATCAGAAATGAAATCAAGGTATCCTTACCTCTTCGACATACCAGGTACGTACCCTAATTTCGAGGGCGAAATTTCATAAGAAGGGGAGGTTGTAAGACCCCAATTTTTATAAATAAAGATGAATTTTCTATAAATATCATTTTTGAATATTATGGAGTTAATTTGATATAATGTTATAGTTGTGGGTAATATTTATAAATTTTGCAAAGTAAGCAAGTTGTTATAAAATATTCGTTTGGTCGGAGAATATTCTTTTTGTCGAGGAATATTCGTACGACGGCACAATCATTGGTGGACCCCACAACGGAATTATTGTCGGATTGAGAAAACGACAGAATTATCTTTCTATAAAAATAACGGCTGAGGTGTTACCGTTAAAACCGTTAAAACTGTTGAACTACTCGGTAGTAAAAGTACAGTAATACGCGTGGTTGCATAGTAGCACACGGTATTGATTATTGATGCTTACGTGAGAAGTCACTCAGCTATACTCAATTATTGCTACAGTAATTGCTGCATCATATCTCTTAAATTATTGTCATAGTATCATCTGTATAATATGTTATATTATTAAATCAATAATTGAGACGTTGTGGTAAGTTTGGTTATTTTATGGGGGCCATATGTCATCATCTAAGAGTCTCTTCGTCAATAGTAATTACCGTCGTCAATAGTAATTACCGTCGTCAATAGTATTTACCTTGGTCAATAGTAATTACCTTCGTCAATAGTATTTACCTTGGTCAATAGTAATTACCTTCGTCAATATTATTTACCTTGGTCAATAGTATTTACCTTGGTCAATAGTAATTACCTTCGTCAATAGTATTTACCTTGGTCAATAGTAATTACTTTCGTCAATAGTAGTTGTCCCTTCAATATTACCAAGAGTCATTTGACCCTTCGTTAAGACCAAGAGTCATTTGACCCTTCGTTAAGACCAAGAGCCACCCTCAGTTTTTCTATAAATAGAGGCCTAGGGCTTCATTATTTTTCACGAATTCATTCAAGCTATAGAGAGAGAAAGTATAGAGAGAATAAGAGAGAGAGAGAATAAAAGTATTCTGCTACATCACTTTTCCAATATCCAGTTCTTTTAAGGTAGGGAATATTATTTCTTTTATATTCATGAAGAGAACTTCTGTTATTCCATTCGTTATTATTCTGTTGGAATAACCAGTATACGCGGTCTACCCTATACTTGGTGACATTCTTCTATTATTCTGTTGGAACATCCTGTCTGTGTGTTTTACACCGGACCTGGTTCCGTTTATTATTCTGTTGGAACATCCTGTCTGTGTGTTTTACACCGGACCTGGTTCCGTTTTTATTATTATTCTGTTGGAACATCCTGTCTGTGTGTTTTACACCGGACCTGGTTCCATTATTTATTATTCTGTCGGAATATCCTGTCTGTGCGTTTACGCCGGACCTGGTTCCATTATTTATTATTCTGTTGGAATAACCTGTCTGTGCGGTCTATCGCATGCATGGTGATTTCTTTTGTTATTCCATTCTTTATTATACTCAGTTGGTTAAGTTTTGACTTCTATACTCCATGAAATTTGTGGAATATCCTTGATAGTTGCGTTTCATCCAGTATCTTTTCAAGAAAATATTCTTCTAAGCATTCTTGAATTTTACTCCACAATGCAGTATCATGTTGACAATTTGGACGTTGTTAATTCCTGGATAAATTAATTCTTGAACTTGTTTTATTGAATTCTTATATCATTGTCATCATCCTCATGTTTATAAAATGTTGAAAGTCATCTGTGGCCTGTAGTGCATAGATGGACTTGGTATGATTATGACCAGGGATTATTCGGTATAATCATGACCGTAATGTTACAAATGATGTGGTAAAAGTCCTCATTGGCCCGTAGTGCATTGATGGACAGTTGTTGGCATGATCATGACCATTAATGAATACACGAATATCCTTGGCCGTAGTGCAGGGGTGATTCGATGATGTGGATTATTTTATTAAGCTGAGTCTCAGCGATCACAGTGTTGAAAAACTTTTTAAATCATAAAAGATAGTAGAGTTTATTTTCTACTTGACTCTTTTAATGGATTGCTTGTTCCGCTACAGTTAAACTTGATGTCTATTATATTTTATCAGTTTAACATTGTTGAAGGCTAATGATAATTTATTCTGCATTATCTTAGTCATAATATTTCTTACTGGGCTAGTTGAGCTCACCCTTTCTTTCACTGTTCTCTTCAGGAAATGAGAACGTAGCTGGGACAAGTCGGGGTACGGAGTGATGGTCCGAATGATAGTATTAGTTAGTAGTCCTCACTATTCTATGTAATGGTGTGTTAATAAATGTAATGAGGACTCCTTTTGAGTATGAATACTCTCTAGAAGATAATATTTGTATTCAAACTCACAGTTTATGTTTTGTCGTATTGTACACGACAGATGTATTAATCAGTTGTATTTGTATTCTGTACTATGTATCTGACGACCCAAGATGGGTGATGTATACCTAATTTTGGGGGCGTCACAAAGAAGTAGAGAATTAGACTAAGGGAATGTTTGTTTACATCTGAATAGGTTTGAATTTAATCGATTAAAGGGGTGTTAGATAAAAATTGAATGAATCTGAATGTGCTAAATCTGAATGAAAAAAATCGTTTGATAATTGACATGTCTAAAACATTTGAATGACAAAACTTTATTAATTATTTTACCCCTCTGAAAAAATTCAAAATTATTATAAATTTATTTAATATTACTTAATATAATAGTTAATGTTTTTTTTTAATTTTTATTTTTATTTCATTCAGCTGCTCATTCAGCCATTTAGCTAAAAAATCTGACTTAGTCATTCAGCTCGTTCATCTTACCGATTCAGTCATTCAGACCAAAATAAACGCACTGACCGATTAAGTCATTCAGCAATTCAGCTCTAAACAAACACTCCCTAAGTCATTCAAACTATTTGTTTTATAATTTTTAAACTCTGAATGCATCTTCATACAAAATATTGTGACTAAATAACTAATAAGTAGTGTTGAATGATATTTTTACCTACATACCCTCATGGATAATTAAAAATTACATTTAATATCCATCTTTTTTTACTATTATAAACAAATTTTGTTGTTTATAAATTATTTTTAAAAAAAATCATTAACAAATTGGTCAATAATCAATTTAATGAATATTGTTGTAGTCTTTTGTTTTAATTTTATGGATTAATAGAATGTTATTAAAAAAATGTTTTTATTCTTAAAATTATATTACTAATAGTATACTACATAAAAAATTGTTCACAAATTTATATTTATTTATTTTTAAACAATATTGTCTATTTATAATTACATAATAAATTTATTCATAATAGTCCAAAAGATTAAAATAGGAAAAATACACATTTAGATATTTTAAACAAATAATTATCAGACACATCATTTCATTATATATTCAGAGTTTCTATTCATTTAGCTCATTCAGATTTTGTTATACATTCATAACTTTTTATTTAGTTTTATCAAACAACACATTATTAAGACTCATGTAAAAGTAAACAAACAACCCCTAAAACAAAAAAATTGGTATTTTAATCATAAGACGCTAACTTTCTCTGTTTCGGTACATATATTGCAGCTTATGAAGTGTTTGTGTTAATTTAAGATCTATTTTCTTCATCTATTTATCTTTCTTTCGTTACGAATTAAGTCAACGTAAACCATACAATAAAATAAAAAGAGATAAAACAACAAAAGATTTAATGTGGAAAACCCACAGATCAAACTCCGAATCTCCACTATGTAAAAATAACGGGATTACAGTAATCCTCCCAAATTTTATGCCATAAAACTTGAGGTTCCACAATACCGCGACATAACTTTTTGTACAGACTAAAAGTTGTAAAACCCTCCTACCTACAATACAAACTTTTTGTACGAAATATAAAAGCTTCAAAAATCATCTCCATCACACAAACACAAAACTCACTCACACTCTCTCTCAACTCAACAACTCAACATAATGCTCTATTTATAGAGTACCCACAATTATACTCTTTCTATTCAAAATATGACATTTCCAAAATAAAATTATACTACAAGTAGATTTATTTCTAAAACAATACTCCTATTTTTAATATGAGCTTTTCCTTTCCATATTAGCAAAAAAAAATAATAGAATTCGAGGAGTATCCCAACAATTTCTCCCTCGACTCGAATCCCCGAATACTTCAACTTTATATCTAAATAGTATTCGAGAAGTACTCTAACAATTTCTCCCTCAACTCGAATACACAAACACTTCAACTTTATTGTGAGACCCCAAATTTTATAAATAAAGATTTAAACTTCTCGAAATATTTTTTATATTATTATGTGGATTTGATATAATGTTATAGTTGTGGGTGATATTTACAAATATTGCAAAGTATGCAAGTTGTTATAAAATATTCGTTTGGTCGGAGAATATTCTTTTTGATAGAAATATTCGCACGATGGCACAATTATTGGTGAACCCACAACGAAAGTATTGTCGTAGTAAGAAAACGACAGAACTATCTTTTTATAAAATAGCGGCGGAAGTGTTACCGTTAAAACGGTTGAACTACCCGATAGTAAAAGTACAGTAATACGCGTGGTTGCATAGTAGCACACGGTATTGATTATTGATGCTTACGTAAGAAGTTACTCAGTTATACTCAATTATTGCTATAGTAATTGCTGCATCAAATCTCTCATATTATTGATTCGATTATTGTCACAGTATAATCTGCATAATATGTTTTATTATTAAATCAATAATTGAGACGACAAAGTTATTCATATTATTAAATTGTAATATTTACAATGTCTAGAAGTTATGTCAAGAAGAGGTTTGGTCACCTAATTGTGCGCCAATAGGGAGAAATCCTTATTGAAAAGCCCCCTCTTTCCTGGGAACTGTGACAACCTCAAAACAGGTCCATTCCACCCAACCCATTCTGAGTCGTCAAATACATGGTACAGAAAATAACTACAACTTTATTACAACAATTGTCGTGTAAAATACAACAACACATATGCTGTGAGTTTGGATACAAATATATACCAAATGTGACTCATGTTCCAACCGTGGACATCACCTCACAATAACACCTTACATAAAGGTATAGTCAAAAACTGTTTTAGAAATTAGAATCTTTGGGAAGTGCTCAAGGAAACCTTCGTACATGGGAGGCCACGCATCTAGGTTATGATAGATATCATATGGCCACAGAATTATCCTTGGTTGACCCAATAGACCCCAAAGAAAAACAAGAAGATTACTATCATATTCTTCCCAATGGTGAGTCTTCTCTTGACTTATCATTATCTCCACTGTCTCTAATTGAGAATTATACTTCAAACAAACACCAAGATTATATAGGTAGTGCCCATAGATATACTCAGCAAGTGGATGAGCACAACCCTGTCTTATGATGACACGAGGTTGTATGTCATTAGACATCTTGTATGATAGTGATAAAACACCCTTCCAACGTTGGGTTCGCCTCACCCTATTTTCTTCACCAAATATAACTACTAAATGATGACCACCGTTCTATTCCCTTGTTACCCCCGCTCGACCCAGCTACACTCTTATTACCTGAAAGGAATTGTGAAGCAAAAGGGTGAGCACAACTAGCTCAGTAAAGAATATCATGACTAAAGATAATTCAATTATCAATAGCCTTCATCAACAATAAATCAGAGATTTAGAACATATGGTAAATGATAAAAATTTCAACCATAGTTGCAGCGGAACGAGCAATCCATTAGAAGAGTCAAATAGACTATAAAGTCTATTATCTTCTCCATGTTAAAAATCCACCAACAATATTTTATCCATGTAACATCACTCAACAGTTCCTTTCCACAATCATATGAATAACTCATAATCATAATTGTGACTATAAATTTTTCTTCGCACCCAGGACGAAGAATATTTTCATCACCTGTCTTTACCTGAAACATCAAAGATCATGGTTATACCAAATCACAGTTCCTGTTTATAATCATACTAACAAATCCATCTTTGCACTACGGGCCAAAGATATTCATCAACAAACCATCTTTGCACTACGGGCCAAAGATATTCAACAACAGTTCATCTTTGCACTACAGGCCAAAGATATTCATCAACAGGCCATCTTTGCACTACATGCCAAAGATATTCATCAACAATTTATATTTACACTACAGGCCAAATATATTCATATCTCAAAGAAATATATAATCATTTCAGAATTTATATAAACAATAATTATAACCATGTTGATCAATTCACCTTTGCACTTAAGCTTAAGATATTCAATTATAAATTCAATGGTCATGATCATACCAGTCACAATTCAACTTTGCACTACAGGCCAAAGAGAACCCTAGTCATGATCATACCAATAATCTATCCATCTTTACACTCCAGTGAAAGAGAATTTCAACATCAGGGTTATAAAAATGTTATATATGATGATAAAAATAATGTGATCAACATATAGTTTTAATCTCAAGAGTAATATTCGTAATTCATGAATAGTAAATCGTGAATAGTAACTCATGAATAGTAACCCCGACACAAAAGATAGAAATTCCACAATAAAATCCATACCAATATTTCGGTATAATAATATTGAAAGAATAACATTACTTAAATTTATAAACAATTTATTTTAATTGTTTACACTTTACTAATTAATGCATTTAATCATCATAAAATGCCAACTCTTACAATTTCATCATCAATAACCAAAACCCTCATCAAAAATCTGCATATACCTCATATAGGATTCTCAAGCCATAAAATCCTATTTTCCAATTTTCTTTCTTCACAAAACATATTTAATTCATTTACTCATAACTAGACTATTTTCATGAAAAATACCAAATCAGTTCCAAAAATATTTTTTTTCTGGTATTTAGCATAATATAGTCCCATAGTGAACATATATTTTTCTCAGAATTTTTAAAAGTCATTTACTATTTTTCATATGGCCAAAATAGCCGAATATTTAGACATTTATCAAAAATTATACTTTTGTCCAAAAATTTTGAAATTTACAGAGTATACTTCTATCATACACATGTACTCCCAATAAAAATTTCATCAATTTTGGAGTTAACCACAAGGAATTATAAGCGGTTACTTTTAAAATAGTCTTTTCCCGTAAGATTCATAACTCTTAATCTATACATCCAAAAATCACCATTTTTGGACACAATCAATAAAACTCATCAAAATATCATTTCAAATTTTTCCATAATTTTTGAAGTTCAGAAAAATTACGAAACTGAAAAACATAACAACCCTTAAAATCCCTTACTATCCCTTACCTCAAAAGAGCAGTACTTCTGACTGGATATCGAATATGATGCTGAAGAAAACTTGCACTGATGAATAGCAACTCACCAAGTATCTAAAAACTCACAAAATATGCTTCATAATATAGAGAGAGAAAGAGAGAAAGCTTATGTTTTTGGTGTGATTTTCAATTCTAACTTAGCCCTCTATTTATAGGAAAATTTTGGTAGGTTTGACCTGCAACCTGATGGCTTTACCTGCTACTATTCCCACCCACTACATTTGAAATATAATTCAGCATATTTCTTCACCAACCACAAGTGGGGCCCACCAATTCTAGAATTTTCCATCAAAATGATAAACTCCGAAAATTCAACAATTTCTGAACCAGTCATCTTGTAAAATTCATAATAAATCATACGTTCATTTTTAACGGTTCAAAATTTGTGGACATATACTCAACTTATATATGTATAACATATCCAAAAATTACCACGATCCAACGGTCGGATTAAAAATTATAACCCCCGCAAAATATCTCAAAAACCCTGATTTTTAATTCCTCCATTCCGACAAAAATAAGGATAAAAATCTCAACATTAACTCCTTCATTTTTTAACCACAAAAATATATCCCTCATTTATATCCACATAAAATAAATATTTCCTTATCATATGAATCAATAATTAATTATTCACAAATAATATTACAGAATCACATTTATGACAACCAGGCCGTTCCCAGGAAAGAGGGGGCTTTCCAATAAGGATTTCTCCTTACTGGCGCGCAATTAGATGACCAAACCTCTCCTTAGACAGAACTTTCTAGACATTGTCAATAATGTTATCTAATAATATTATTCAAATAATATGAATTATTGATCTGATAATGGAAAATACTGTGCAGTGACAATTATTGAACAACAATAATATAAAATTTCAACGTAGCAATTATTGAATCAATAAAATAAAATATTGAACAGTAATTACTGTAACAATTATTGAGTAGTGCCTTCTTACGTAAGAATCAATAATTTCAAAAATACTATGCAATACCGTGTGCTACTGTGCAATAACGCGTATTACTGTATTTTAACCACCGGGTATTCCAACAGTGTTAACGGTAACAACTACGCCGTTATTTGTAAAAACTCAAATTTGTCGTTTTCTTCACCCGACAGTTATTCTGTTATGGGGCCCACAAATGTCTGCGTTATCGTACGAATATTCTCTGACAGAAAGAATATTCCACGACCAAACGAATATTCCCCGACAACAATGATTATTTTATAACCACTTGTGTATTTTGAAAAAAATTCATATATCACCCTTAACTTTAACATTTATCAATTAAACCATTTACTGAATAGTAATTATAAGAAAAATTGAATACTTTTATTTCATAAAATTCGGGGTCTTACAGGAACGACCTGGTTGTTAAATATTGTAAGTTATAATATTAATGATGAATAAGTTCGTGTTGATTAAAGATGAATTTGATAGTTCCATTGTGTTAAAATTATTGGTGTTAGTGGAAATCGACATTTATTTCGATAATAATTGATGTCTGGAGGTTATATTGTTCAATCATGTATTTAGAGCACTTTTCGTGTCGAGTTACTATTCACGAATTACTATTCATGGGATACTATTCACCTGAAAGATATATTTCTTTTCGATCCAAATCATTTTTGGGTACAATATTATTCTATGAGAAGATGTGCTGATTTTCAGACCGTTGTGTAAGACCCCAACTTATTAATGAATAAAATCAAATTTTCTCTAAATATTATTGTGAATAATAAGGGGTTAATTTGATATAATACTTTGGTTATGGGTGAAATGTGCAAATTTTGCAAAATAAGCAAGTGGTTATAAAATATTTATTTTTGGTCGGTGAATATTCGGTTGGTCGTGGAATATTCTTGCTGTCAGAGAATATTCGTACGACGACGCAGCCTTGTGTGGGCCCCATATCGGAAAGCGATTGGATGAAGAAAACGACAAGTATAAGTTGTTTATAAATAACGGCGTAGTTGTTACCGTTAATACTGTTGGAATACCCGGTGGTTAAAATACAGTAGCACACGGTATTGCACCAATTATTGATTCTTACGTAAGAAGGCACTACTCAATAATTGTTACAGTAGTTATTATTCAATATTTTATTTTATTGATTCAATAATTGCTGCGTTGATATTTTATATTATTGTTGTTTCAATAATTGTTGCTGCACAGTATTTTCATTTATCAGATCAATAATTCATATTATTTGAATAATATTATTAGATAACATTATTGGCAATGTCTAGAAAGTTCTGTCTAAGGAGAGGTTTGGTCATCTAATTGCGCGCCAGTAAGGAGAAATCCTTATTGGAAAGCCCCCTCTTTCCTGGGAACGGCCTGGTTGTCATAAATGTGATTCTGTAATATTATTTGTGAATAATTAATTATTGATTCATATGATAAGGAAATATTTATTTTATGTGGATATAAATGAGGGATATATTTTTGTGGTTAAAAATGAAGGAGTTAATGTTGAGGTTTTTATCAGTATTTTTGTCGGAATGGAGGTATTAAAAATCAGGGTTTTTGAGATAGTTTGCGGGGGTTATAATTTTTAATCCGACCGTTGGATCGTGGTAATTTTTGGATATGTTATACATATATAAGTTGAGTATATGTCCACAAATTTTGAACCGTTAAAAATGAACGTATGATTTATTATGAATTTTACAAGATGACTGGTTCAGAAATTGTTGAATTTTCGGAGTTTATCATTTTGATGGAAAATTCTAGAATTGGTGGGCCCCACTTGTGGTTGGTGAAGAAATGTGCTGAATTATATTTCAAATGTGGTGGGTGGGAATAGTAGCAGGTAAAGCCATCAGGTTGCAGGTCAAACCTACCAAAATTTTCCTATAAATAGAGGGCTAAGTTAGAATTGAAAATCACACCAGAAACAAGTTTTCTCTCTTTCTCTCTCTAGATTATTGAGTGTATTTTGTGAGTATTTAGATACTTTGAGAGTTTCTATTCATCAGAGCAAGTTTCTTTCAGCCTTATACCGGTATTCCGACCAGAAGTACTGATATTTTGAGGTAAGGGATATTATTTTCTTCTTAAATGATATTATTTTCTTCAATATCATTATGCTGAAATATTGATATGAGTTTTTATCAAATTTGGAACTTTTTGTGTCGGGGTTACTATTCACGTATACGGCACTATTCACGTATACGGCACTATTCACGAATACGGCACTATTCACCGAAAAATAAAATTTTTCCTTTTTGTCCAAGATGTCTATTATGGTTACTATCTTTGATTGTATCCATGTTTTGATCTTTATTTTTGAATTCTGCTTCACAATTGATTATTATGAAGTATTATTGATCTTGGATAAACTGTTATACGAATCCCTACTATTTGTCCTTCTGTCTCATTGGATTCGTTCTCTTTAAGATATTTTTCATCATCCTCAGTCCTAAATGATGATATTACTGAATATCTTTGGCCTGTAGTGCAAAGATGTATAATTACTTGATGAATATCTTTGGCCTGTAGTGCAAAGATGAACAGGTGTTGAGATGAACATGACCGACTGATGATACAAATGAATATCTTTGGCCTGTAGTGCAAAGATGAATATTTGGTTAAAGATGATTATTAATTGATGTTACAGGGATAAAATATTGATGATGGACTTTTAAATCTTAGAAGATAGTAGAATTCTTTCTCTACTTGACTCTTCTAATGGTTTGCTGTTTCCGCTGCAGTTGTTGATCTAAAACTTGTTGTCGATTATATTTTATCAGATTTTTCCCTGTTGAAGACTAACGATAATTTGTTGTATATTATCTTAGTCATAATATTCTTTACTGGGCTAGTTGAGCTCACCCTTTTCCTTTTTGTTCCATTTTTCTTCTCAGGAGGTGAGAACATAGCAGGATCTAGTCGGGGTATGGAGTGATGGTTCTAGAAAGATGTATTAGCAGTCCTCACTATTTCTGTAAAATAGTGTTTGAATAATTGTAATGAGGATTTATTTGAGTGTGGATATTGTCTAGAAGACAATATTTGTATTTAAACTCACAGTATGTGTTGTCGTATTTTGCACGACAATTGTATTATTGAAGTTGTAGTTTGCTTTCTGTACCATGTATTTGGCGACTCAGAATGGGTGTTGTATACCTATTTTGGGGGCGTCACAGTTGGTATCAGAGCTTAGGGATATGATCCCTGGCTGAGATGTGAGACAAGAACTAGGAGGGGAGAGACGGGGAATTCCTTCGCTAGTATGACCTGACTAAGTTTATTTGGTGTTTATTTGGTCGGTCAGAGTATAGGGATAATATATGACATGACTATTAACCCTTGTTTTATGGCAGTATTTAAGAATGGCAGCTGAGAACGTTAATAATGGAGTAAATCAGACCGTGGAGACACCTTTGATCACTACCCAGGGGAACGTGCAACAGGAAGGCAATATTCCTCCTGTAAACAACGTTACCGAGCAAACGATGAATGATGGAATGTTTAGGAGCTTTTTGCAGTTCATGCAAAATCAGACGAGGGAGACTCGTGTGCAGAATACGGGTGGAAATGATAACAACGCGCGGTTTGTCACAGCTAAGCAGTTCAAAGAATTGGGACCACCAGAATTTAAGGGAAAGCCGGATCCGATCATGGCGGAAACGTGGGTCAAGCAAATTACCAAGATATTTGATGTCTTGGGATGCACGGAGGAACAGAAGGTTCCATTCGCCACATTTATGTTCCGCGGTGAGGCAGACTACTGGTGGGAGTCTGTGAAGCGTACCCAGCCTGACGCACTCAACATGTCCTGGGAAACATTTCAAAAACTGTTCAATGACAAGTACTTTCCTGAAAGTATTCGTCATATGAAGGAGGTTGAGTTTATTAGACTGGAACAAAACAACATGACGGTGTCCCAGTACGAGGCGAAGTTTGCAGAGTTATCCAGGTTTGCACCTCATTTGGTCGAAAATGAGGAACGAATGACAAGGATGTTTCTGAGAGGTCTAAAACCCGAGATTCGGCAATATCTTATCTCTCATAAATTTTCTTTATATTCAGATGTTGTAAACAGGGCTCAATTATTAGAGCGAGATAATGAGTATGTGCAACCGAGGGACCACAACCAGGGTCATACCGGTGGCGGCAGTCATCGAAGCAATGAAAACCAGCAGGGAGGAAAACATTCGGACAAAAGCGGTAACCACTCTGGTGGTAATCGTGGTCGTGATAATAGAAGGAGCGAGTCGGGAGGAGATTTCAAGAAGAGAAGGTACAACAATGATAACGTGAAGACGTCAGCACAAACATCAACTGTTTCTAGGGGAGGAGAACGACCACCGGTCGTATGTTACAAATGTGGGAAAGAGGGACATATCAGCCCAAACTGCCCACAACAATCCAAGGTATGTTATAACTGTGGAAAGGAGGGTCATATAGCTCGAGAGTGTTCTGTAGCAAAACCAAGTTCAGCGGGGATGGTGACTCCAAAAGCTGTCCCGGATAAGTCGAAATCAGCGGTTCCTGGAAGGGCGTTTGTCGTTACTGGCCAAAACGCGAGAAACCCGAACGAGGTGATCACGGGTAAGCTAATCTTGAATTCTTGCGAAGTTTATACTTTACTAGATACCGGTTCTACCCATTCTTTTATCTCTCCTGCTTGTGCTCAACGTTTAAACTTGACTCCGGAGAAATTGGACTTTAACTTATCTGTTGAAACTCCGTTGGGTGAAACCTTCGTTACATCTACAGTTTATAAATCTTGCATGATCCAAGTTGGCACTATCACATTACCTGTTGATCTTATCTCTTTAAAGATACTTGCTTTTGATGTGATTTTAGGAATTGATTGGTTAACCACTCATCATGCTAAAATTGATTGTTTTCGTAAGGTTGTTAGTTTTCATATTCCTAACCAACCTGTCATACGAATTCAAACTACTAAACCACTAAAATCAGTCACTGTCATATCAAGCCACAAAGCTATTCGTTTATTGAAAAACGGATGTCAAGCTTTCTTAGCCCATGTTATGGATTTGAACAAAGACAAGTCAGATTTGAATAATATTTCTATTGTTAGAGAATTTCCGATGTATTTCCTGAAGAACTTCCCGGTCTACCCCCGGAACGAGAAATTGAATTCTTTATTGACCTTGAACCCGGTACAAAGCCCATTTCTAAAACCCCATATCGAATGGCTCCTATTGAACTTCAGGAGTTAAAAGTCCAACTACAGGAGTTGTTGGACATCGGTTTTATTCGTCCTAGTACGTCTCCTTGGGGTGCTCCTGTTTTATTCGTAAAGAAGAAAGACGGGAGTATGCGACTTTGTATTGACTATCGAGAATTGAACCATGTCACCATCAAGAATAGGTATCCGCTACCTCGCATTGATGACCTGTTTGACCAGTTGCAAGGAGCACAATTCTTTTCAAAGATCGATCTTCGTTCTGGATATCATCAGCTGAAGATTAAAACTGAGGATATTCCAAAGACTGCCTTCAGAACTCGGTACGGGCATTATGAATTCTTAGTAATGTCTTTTGGATTGACTAATGCTCCTGCTGCCTTCATGGATATGATGAACCGTGTATTCAAAGAATATTTGGATCAGTTCGTTGTTGTCTTTATTGATGACATCCTCATCTATTCCAAAAGCCGTGAAGATCATGAGCGCCATTTGAAGCTGGTACTGCAAAGGCTTCGTGAAAACAAGCTATATGCCAAACTGAAGAAATGCGAGTTCTGGCTTGAGGAAGTAGCATTCCTTGGGCACGTGGTGTCAAAACATGGAGTATCTGTCGACCCGGCGAAGATTGAAGCCATACAAAGTTGGGAGCAACCGAAGTCGGTAACCGAAGTACGTAGCTTTCTGGGCTTAGCTGGTTATTATCGGAGATTTGTGGAAGGATTTTCTCGAATCGCTACTCCGTTAACTCAGCTGACTCGGAAAGATACAAAATTCGTATGGAGTGAGGAATGCGAGAAGAGTTTCCAAGAACTCAAGAGGAGACTCATTTCGGCACCTGTTCTGACAATACCATCTGGTTCGGATGGATTTGTTATCTACAGCGATGCTTCAGGCAAAGGGTTAGGATGTGTTCTCATGCAACATGGGAAAGTCATAGCCTATGCCTCACGACAACTCAAAGAATATGAGAGGAATTATCCTACTCATGATTTGGAGTTGGCAGCAGTCGTTTTTGCGTTGAAGATCTGGAGACACTACCTGTATGGGGAGAAAGTGGAGATCTATACAGATCATAAAAGCCTCAAATATTTCTTCACCCAAAAGGAACTCAACATGCGGCAACGACGTTGGCTCGAGCTGTTGAAAGATTACGATCATACCATCCAATATCATCCTGGAAAAGCAAACGTAGTAGCTGACGCATTGAGTAGAAGATCATATGCGGGTACGAGTGCAATGTTTTTAACACAAAGGCCCATTTTGTATGACTTGCAAAGGATGGAGATAGAGATGAAGGCTCCAAGTACCCACATGATGATATCAAATATACGAGTAGAACCGACTTTAATCGATAAAGTTAAAGCTGCTCAAGCTACGGACATAGAGCTGATGCGTATGAAGAAGAAAGTGCAAGAAGGTGCTATTCCAGAAGCAAGAATCGATGAAGAAGGAATACTTCGAGTCAACTCCAGACTTTGTGTTCCTAACGATTTTGACTTGAAGCATAGAATAATGATGGAGGCACACAACACACCGTTTGCAATCCATCCTGGGAGTACCAAAATGTATCACGATCTTCGACATACATTTTGGTGGAGCAATATGAAAAGAGAGATCGCGGAGTTTATCTCGAGGTGTTTAACTTGTCAACGTGTAAAAGCGGAGCATCAAGTACCAAAGGGTCCATTGCAACCACTTGAGATTCCGAAATGGAAGTGGGAACACATTACTATGGATTTTGTTACGGGTCTTCCCAAGGTTTCTCAAGGCATAGATGCGATTTGGGTTATTGTTGATAGATTAACCAAGTCCGCTCATTTCTTGCCGATACGTGAGACTTATTCCCTTGAACGTCTTGCTAGTATGTACGTGAACGAGATTGTGAGATTGCATGGCATGCCAGTATCCATAGTTTCGGATCGTGACCCAAGATTCACTTCACGATTTTGGGTTAGCTTGCAGAAAGCTATGGGCACGGATTTACGATTCAGTTCAGCATACCATCCTCAAACGGACGGACAATCAGAGAGGACTATTCAAACTCTTGAAGATCTATTAAGACTTTGTGTCCTAGATCTCAAAGGGAGTTGGGATAAGTACCTACCATTGGTGGAATTCTCCTACAACAACAGTTATCAGGCGAGCATAGGTGTGGCTCCATTTGAGGCGTTGTATGGAAGAAAATGTCGTTCTCCAGTATGCTGGGACGAGGTGGGTGAAGCAACATTGTTGGGACCAGAATTGGTACGCATTACTACAGAGAAGATCCAAACGATTCGACAACGTATACAAACGGCACAGGATCGACAAAAGAGTTATGCGGATCTTCATCGGAAGGACGTGGAATTTAATATTGGGGATCATGTATTGTTACGTGTTGCACCATGGAAGGGAGTTACAAGATTTGGGAAGAGAGGAAAGCTCAATCCAAGATTTGTTGGTCCATTTGAGATTCTTGAGCGAATAATGTGGCATATAGACTCGCATTACCTCCAAGCATGTCTCGTGTTCATAATGTTTTTCACATATCTATGCTTCGTAAATATGTTAAAGACCCGAACCACATTATTGAGTTAGAACCAGACGAGATAGCTGAAGATTTAACGTACGAGGAGGTACCTGTTAAGATCTTGGATAGGAAAGAGCATGTCCTACGCACGAAGGTTATACCACAAGTTAAGGTTTTGTGGAGAAACCATGCTATTGAAGAAATGACCTGGGAGTTGGAATCAGAAATGAAAGCGAGGTATCCTCACCTTTTTGAAACATCAGGTACGTACGTCAATTTCGAGGACGAAATTTCATAAGGAGGGGAGGTTGTAAGACCCCAACTTATTAATGAATAAAATCAAATTTTCTCTAAATATTATTGTGAATAATAAGGGGTTAATTTGATATAATACTTTGGTTATGGGTGAAATGTGCAAATTTTGCAAAATAAGCAAGTGGTTATAAAATATTTATTTTTGGTCGGTGAATATTCGGTTGGTCGTGGAATATTCTTGCTGTCGGGGAATATTCGTACGACGACGCAGCCTTGTGTGGGCCCCATAACGGAAAGCGATTGGATGAAGAAAACGACAAGTATAAGTTGTTTATAAATAACGGCGTAGTTGTTACCGTTAATACTGTTGGAATACCCGGTGGTTAAAATACAGTAGCACACGGTATTGCACCAATTATTGATTCTTACGTAAGAAGGCACTACTCAATAATTGTTACAGTAGTTATTATTCAATATTTTATTTTATTGATTCAATAATTGCTGCGTTGATATTTTATATTATTGTTGTTTCAATAATTGTTGCTGCACAGTATTTTCATTTATCAGATCAATAATTCATATTATTTGAATAATATTATTAGATAACATTATTGGCAATGTCTAGAAAGTTCTGTCTAAGGAGAGGTTTGGTCATCTAATTGCGCGCCAGTAAGGAGAAATCCTTATTGGAAAGCCCCCTCTTTCCTGGGAACGGCCTGGTTGTCATAAATGTGATTCTGTAATATTATTTGTGAATAATTAATTATTGATTCATATGATAAGGAAATATTTATTTTATGTGGATATAAATGAGGGATATATTTTTGTGGTTAAAAATGAAGGAGTTAATGTTGAGGTTTTTATCAGTATTTTTGTCGGAATGGAGGTATTAAAAATCAGGGTTTTTGAGATATTTGCGGGGGTTATAATTTTTAATCCGACCGTTGGATCGTGGTAATTTTTGGATATGTTATACATATATAAGTTGAGTATATGTCCACAAATTTTGAACCGTTAAAAATGAACGTATGATTTATTACGAATTTTACAAGATGACTGGTTCAGAAATTGTTGAATTTTCGGAGTTTATCATTTTGATGGAAAATTCTAGAATTGGTGGGCCCCACTTGTGGTTGGTGAAGAAATGTGCTGAATTATATTTCAAATGTGGTGGGTGGGAATAGTAGCAGGTAAAGCCATCAGGTTGCAGGTCAAACCTACCAAAATTTTCCTATAAATAGAGGGCTAAGTTAGAATTGAAAATCACACCAGAAACAAGTTTTCTCTCTTTCTCTCTCTAGATTATTGAGTGTATTTTGTGAGTATTTAGATACTTTGAGAGTTTCTATTCATCAGAGCAAGTTTCTTTCAGCCTTATACCGGTATTCCGACCAGAAGTACTGATATTTTGAGGTAAGGGATATTATTTTCTTCTTAAATGATATTATTTTCTTCAATATCATTATGCTGAAATATTGATATGAGTTTTTATCAAATTTGGAACTTTTTGTGTCGGGGTTACTATTCACGTATACGGCACTATTCACGTATACGGCACTATTCACGAATACGGCACTATTCACCGAAAAATAAAATTTTTCCTTTTTGTCCAAGATGTCTATTATGGTTACTATCTTTGATTGTATCCATGTTTTGATCTTTATTTTTGAATTCTGCTTCACAATTGATTATTATGAAGTATTATTGATCTTGGATAAACTGTTATACGAATCCCTACTATTTGTCCTTCTGTCTCATTGGATTCGTTCTCTTTAAGATATTTTTCATCATCCTCAGTCCTAAATGATGATATTACTGAATATCTTTGGCCTGTAGTGCAAAGATGTATAATTACTTGATGAATATCTTTGGCCTGTAGTGCAAAGATGAACAGGTGTTGAGATGAACATGACCGACTGATGATACAAATGAATATCTTTGGCCTGTAGTGCAAAGATGAATATTTGGTTAAAGATGATTATTAATTGATGTTACAGGGATAAAATATTGATGATGGACTTTTAAATCTTAGAAGATAGTAGAATTCTTTCTCTACTTGACTCTTCTAATGGTTTGCTGTTTCCGCTGCAGTTGTTGATCTAAAACTTGTTGTCGATTATATTTTATCAGATTTTTCCCTGTTGAAGACTAACGATAATTTGTTGTATATTATCTTAGTCATAATATTCTTTACTGGGCTAGTTGAGCTCACCCTTTTCCTTTTTGTTCCATTTTTCTTCTCAGGAGGTGAGAACATAGCAGGATCTAGTCGGGGTATGGAGTGATGATTCTAGAAAGATGTATTAGCAGTCCTCACTATTTCTGTAAAATAGTGTTTGAATAATTGTAATGAGGATTTATTTGAGTGTGGATATTGTCCAGAAGGTAATATTTGTATTTAAACTCACAGTATGTGTTGTCGTATTTTGTACGACAATTGTATTATTGAAGTTGTAGTTTGCTTTCTGTACCATGTATTTGGCGACTCAGAATGGGTGTTGTATACCTATTTTGGGGGCGTCACACGTTGATTGAAATTATAATAGTAAATGAATATGGATCGTTGATTTAAAGTTTAAATAGTAACTTGTCCCTTCAGTTTTCTAAGAGTTATTTGTCCCTTCAGTTTTTCAAGAGTTATTTGCCCCTTCGGTGTTTCAAGAGTTAATTGCCCCTTCGCAAATAGTAGTTGTCTCTTCAATATTATCAAGAGTCATTTTGACCCTTCGTTAAGACTAAGAGCCACTTTCAGTTCTTCTGTAAATAGAAGTTCATTCCTTCATTATTTCTTACGAATTCACTGAAACTCCAGAGAGAGAAACTATAGAGAGAAAGAAGAAAAGTATTATGCTACTTCACTTTTCCAATATCTAGTTTCATCTAAGGTAAGAGATATTATTTATTGTACTCGTAAGGGGTATTATTTCTTTCGTATTCATGAAGAGAACTTCTGTTATTCCATTCCTCATTATTATGTTGGAATAACCTGTTTATGCGAAGTACCGCATACATGGTGAAATTCTTCTATTATTCCGTTCTTTATTATTCTGTCAAAATATCCTGTCTGTGCATTTACGCTGGACCTGGTTTAATTATTTATTATTCTGTCATAATATCCTGTCTGTGCGTTTACGTCGGACCTGGTTCCATTATTTATTATTCCGTCGAAATATCCTGTCTGTGCGTTATGCATGACCTGGTTCCATTATTTATTATTCTGTTAGGAATAACATGTCTGTGCATTCTATCGCACGCATGGTGAATCTTTCTGTTATTACATTCTTTACTATTTTGTTGGAATAACCTGTCTATGTGGATTACCACATGCATGGTGAATGATCCTTTGTATTTATTCATTATTAAATTATGGAAATGATCTGTATACGTGGATTACCGCATGGCGGGTGAAAATCTATTTGCAGTGTCATACATTCTATTACACTCAGTTGGTTAAAGTTTTGACTTCTATATTCCTTGAAAATAGTGGAATATCCTGGATATTTGCGCTTCATCCAGTATCTTTTCGTGGAAATATTCTTCTGAGCATTCTTGAATTTTTCTCCACAAAGCAGTATCATGTTGACAATTTGGACATTATTGAGTTCAGGAAAAATTAACTTATAAATCTTTAAAAATTATTCTTGAACTTATTTTATTGAATTATTAGGTCATTGTCATGATGAGTTATGTTGGTTATTATTTGAACACATGGAAGTTTCTTAGAAATCAAAAAGGATTGAAAATCAGATTTTGGTAAAAATGGAGTATGAAATTCAATTGACCATATCTCTTATTATATTTTGAATTTTTGAGTGTGGTCAAGTTCTAGAGTTAGATCTATGAGTTTTCTAACTTATCCAAGTGGAATCACTGGAAAAAGTGTTGTAGATTTTCGTGTGGACTGATTTTAACAAAAGAGTCAAAACTGTAAATTACCAAAAAGGCTACTGCCCAGAAGTTTAAAAGGGCATTTTCGGCCACTTAGCTTGTGAAATAAATTTTGGCCTTTTGGGACATGAAAATATATGGTATAAAGTACCTCATGTCCAAAAATGAGCTCATTCCGACTTAAAATGAGCAAGTTATGACTATTTCAATATTTAAACGCTATAACCGGAGTTCTATAATTTCGATGACCATAAAATTTAAATTGAAAACTCACATTAACATGTGTAAGATCCTGCCAAGATTTAGGAATTTCCGGAGTTAAACTTGAGGTAGCTAATTTCTTAAGGAATTAATTAAAAATTGATTTTTGAAAAATACTTAAGGGAGTTGAAAAATTATAAAAAAATACTTGTTGTGTATGAAATATATGTATATATGTTTAGGCAAAGGATAGAAAAATAACAAGTTGATTTGGTAATTTTTCATGAAAATGGTTTAGTTACGAACCTGTGAATTAAATATGTTATGTGAAGTAACAAAATTGGAAAATAGGATTTTATGGCTTGAGAATCCTATATAGGGTATATGCAGATTTTTGATAAGGGATTTGATCATTGGTGATGAAATCTTAGGAGTATGACATTTTTGAATGATTAAATGCATTATTTATTAAAGTATAAACAATTGAAATAAATTATTTATAAGTTTAAGAAGTGATTAAAATATTGTTATAATATTAATAATATTAGATTATGAGTTTATTAAGTGATTGATAATATTTGGATAAATTTAAAGTCTTTAATATTTATCATTATTTTCGTTTGATTAATGCTTATATCATTGTCATCATTCTCATGCTTATATTGTGATGAAAGTCATCTTTGGCTTACGTGCATAGATGGACTTGATATGATTATGACCTGGAATTATTCGGTATAATCATGACCATAATATGACGAATGATGTGGTGAAAGTCATCAGTGGCCTGTAGTGCATTGATGGACAGTTTTTGGTATGATTATGACCATGGATTATTCGGTATAGTCATAACCATTGATAATTTAATGAATATCCTTGGCCCATAGTGCAGGGATGATTCGATGATGTGGTTTATTTATTAAGCTGAGTCTCAGCGATAAAAGTGATGAAAAACCTTTTTAAATCATAAAAGATAATAGATTTTATTCTCTACTAGACTTTTTTAATAGATTGCTTGTTCCGCTGCAGTTAAACTTGATGTCTATTGTATTTTATCAGTTTAACATTGTTGAAGACTATTGATAATTTATTCTGTATTATCTTAGTCATAATATTTCTTACTGGGCTAGTTGAGCTAACCCTTTCTTTCACTGTTCTCTTCAGGAAATAAGAATATAGCTGGGACGAGTCGGGGAAAGGACTGACGGTCTAGATGATAGCATTAGTAGTTCTCACTATTCTATTAAATATTGTGACAATAAATGTAATGAGGACTCCTTTGAGTGCAGATATTGTTTAGATGACAATATTCCTATTAAAAATCTCAGTTTATGTATTGTCATATTTTACACGACGGTTGTATAATTAAGTTTGTATTTATATTCTGTACCATGTATTTGACGACTCAAGATGGGTAATGTAAACCTATTTTGGGGGCGTCACAGTTGATATCAAAGCTTAGGGATATGATCTATGGCTGAGATGCGAGACAAGAACTAGGAGGGGAGAGACGGGGAATTCCTTTGCTAGTATGACCTACCTAAGTTTATGTGGTATTTAATTGGTCGGTCAGAGTATAGGGATAATATGTGATATGTTAATTAACCCTTGTTTTGTTGCAGTATTTGTAAATGGCTTCCGAAAATATTGAGATAAGCAATGAAGCACATGAGACTGTTGAGACACCTTTAATCACTAACCAGGTTAATGTGATGTCAGACGAAGAAGAAATTAGAGATATCTACGTGGTGCGTGAAGAACTAATAGTTGCACCCGAGCTAGTTGTAGAGGTAGCAGCTGAGAGTGATCCTCCATAACTGTAACTACAATAGTGATCCTCCATAACTGCAAAACCTCATATTCATCTACATCATGATGAAACTCGAATTGAAGTCCTTTATTATTCACTCTCTTTATTTGTCACCAAATACGACTAATTTCCCTTCTACCGTGAATCCAATCAACCTAGCTCTGATACCACTTGTTGGGAATTAAGTTAACGCAAACCACACAATAAAATAACAAAAGATAAAATAACAAAAGATTTAATGTGGAAAATCCACATGACAAACTCCGAATTTTCCACTATATCAAAATAATGAGCTTACAATAATCCTCCCAAATTTTATACCTTAAAACTTGAGGTTCCATAATATCGCGATACGACTTTTTGCACAGACTAAAAGTTGTAAAACCCTCCCACCCACAATACAAGGAATATAAAATCTGCAAAAACCCTCTCCCTCGCACAAACACAAAACTCACTCACACCCTCACTCAACATGTGATGCCCCCAAAATAGGTATACATCACCTATCCTGAGTTGCCAAATACATGGTACAGAAACAACTACAACATCATTATTACAATTGTCGTGCAAAATACGATAACACATATACTGTGAGTTTAAATACAAATATTGTCTTCTAGACAATATCCACACTTAAATAAGTCCTCATTATAATTATTGATACACTAGTTTACAAAATAGTGAGGACTACTAGAACAACTATCTTGAATCATCACTCCATACCCCGGCTAGTTCCCGCTATATTGTAACAAAAAGAAAAAGGGTGAGCTCAACTAACCCAGTAAAGAATATTATGACTAAGATAATGTAGAACAAATTATCGTTAGCCTTTAATAAATCAGATAAAATATAATAAACAACCAGTTTTAGATCAATATTCGCAGCGAAAATAACAATTCATTAGAAGAGTTAAGTAGAGAATGAAATCTACTATCATCTATGAATTTAAAAGTTCATCATCAATATTTTATCCCTGTAATATCAATCAATATACATCTTGAATCAAATATTTATCTTTACACTACAAGCCAAAGATATTCATTTGTATCACCAGTTGGCCATGTTCATCTCAACACCTGTTCATCTTTGCACTACGAGCCAAAGATATTTATCAGGTAATCATTCATCTTTGCACTACATGCCAAAGATATTCAGTAATATCATCATTTAGGACTGAGGATGATGAAAAATATCTTAAAAAAAACGAATCCAGTGAGATAAAAGATCAAAGATTAGTGATTCGTACTTTAGTTTATCCAAGTTCAAAAATACCCCATAATAATAAATTGTGGAGCAAAATTCAAGAATGAATATCAAAATATGGACACAATCAAAGATAGTAACCATAATAGACAGCTTGGACAAAGGAAAAAAAATTTAATTTTTTTGTGAATAGTGTCGTATTCGTGAATAGTGCCGTATACGTAAATAATAACCCCGACACGAAAAGGTAAAAATTTCACAAGAAAAATCATACTTCGTGAATAGTATTATATTCGTGAATAGTGCCGTATACATGAATAGTAACCTCGACACGAAAAGGTAAAAATTTTATAATAAAATTCATACCAATATTTCGGTATAATGATATTAAAAGAATAACATCATTTACGAATAAAATAACATCCTTAACCTCAAAAGAACAGTACTTCTGACTGGAATATTGGATATAACGCTGAAGAAAACTTGCATTGATTAGCAACTCTCAAAGTATCTAAACACTCACAAAATACGCTCGATAATATAGAGAGAGAAAACTTATGTTTCTGGTGTGATTTTCAATTCTAACTAAGCATCATATTTATAGGAAAATGCCAGAACGCCAAAGTAAACTAAAATAATAAAATATTAATTTAAAATTTTCTACGCACACCTCATTGACCAAATTATCAGCCACCACAAGTGGGAACCACCAAAATTTAGAATTTTCACACCAACCAAAAGTTGGCGCCACCCATTTTTTGAATAAAAATATTTATTTTCGAAACTTCAATAATTCATAATAAAGAGCACTTTTATCAGAAAAATTCGAATCTCATGTCTATTTCATAGAAAATTTAATTCTCTACAACTTTGTAGAATAAAGTTTTTCTCAATTCCAAACAAAAAATGCCCGAAATCCACATACGGTCGATTTTTAATACCTATATTCTTACAAAATACTGATAAAACACCCATTCTGACAAAATACTGATAAAACACCTCAGCATTAATTCTTTCATTTATATTCACATAAAATAAATATTTCCTTATCATATAAATCAATAATTAATTATTCACAAATAATATTACAGAATCACAATTATGACAACCATGTCGTTCCCAGGAAAGGGAGGGCTTTCCGATAAAGATTTCTCCTTATTGACGCGTAATTAGATGACCAAACTCCTTTTCTAGACAGAACTTCCTTAGACATTACCAATAATGATATCTAATAATATTATTTAAATAATATGAATTATTGATCTGATAATGAGAAATACTGTGCAGTGACAATTATTGAAACAACAATAATATAAAATATCAACGCAACAATTATTGAAATAATAAAATAAAATATTGAACAGTAATTACTGTAACAATTATTGTGTAATGCCTTCTTACGTAAGAATCAATAATCCAAAAATATTGTGCAATACCGTGTGCTACTGTGCAACCACACGTATTACTGTATTTTAGCCACCAGATATTTCAACAGTGTTAACGGTAACAACTATGCTGTTATTTATAAAAATTCATATTTATCATTTTCTTCATCCTACCGTTTTTCGTTATGGGGACCACAAATAGTTGTGTTGTCGTACGAATATTTTCCAACAACAAGAATATTCCATGACTAACGAATATTCCCCGACAACAATGAATATTTTATAACCACTTACTTTTTTTACAAAATTTGCACATTTCACCCATAACCAAAGCATTATATCAAATTAACACTTTATTATTCAAAATAATAATTAGAGAAAATTCAATTTTATTTATAAAAAGTTGGGGTCTTACACAACCCATAGAATGCTACATAACTTTTGATTGTGCTACTCTACAACAACTCAACATAATACTTTATTTATTGAGTACTCACAATTATACTCTTTCTATTCAAAATAGGACACTTCCAAAATAAAAATCTACTATAAAAAGATTTCTTTCTAAAATAACACTCCTATTTTTAATAAGAGTTTTTCCTTTATATATTAACAATTTTTTTCTGAATAGAATTCGAGGAGTATCTCAACATCTTTCTGCAAATTTGGTTGAATTTATCTGATAAGAAAATAATTTCATAAACCCCAGATGATTGTTTCGAAAACCATAACCCATGATTGATTTCTCCACAGCATCGCTCATCAATTTATCTCCCTCTTCGTTGAAAAGTTTTAGACGTGTGGGTTGGGTCTTACCTGACTAGAGGTTGGAGACGATAGACTTTTTGGGACTTTCAAAGTTTTTTATTGGTAGTAAATTTATATAAAATGTATTTTCATTTTTAAATTATAATGCATAAATATTACTTTACAATAAACAAATCATAAAATCAATATAATGTAGATATAGAAGAGATTGGGCTCAACAATTTTCTTTTTATATTTATTTTTATATATTTTAATTAGCCTTATATAATTTAATCTTTTATATATTTTTTTCAAAAAAATAAAATTTTATCGTCACACTAATTACACGCATGCAACACGTGAACTAATTTATTATCTATTATATATACTAAATTGCAGTACATAACATCATTGCATGACATTTATCTTTCCCACACTAATATAATTAATCTGCATCCCACACTAATATTGTGATGCTTCCAAAATAGGTATACATCACCCATTCTGAGTCGCTAAGTACATGGTACAAAAACAAATATAACTTCATTAAAATAATTGTCGTGCAAAATACGACAACACAAATACTATGAGTTTAAATACAAATATTGTCTTCTAGACAATATTCACACTCAAATAAGTCCTCATTACAATTATTGAAACACTATTTTATAAAATAGTGAGGACTGCTAACACAACTGACTGGAAACATCACTCCACACCCCGATTAGTTCCCGCTATATTCTCGCCTCTTGAGAAAAATGGAACAAAAAGGAAAAGGGTGAGCTCAACTAGCCCAGTAAAGAATATTATGACTAAGATAATAAACAACAGCTTATCATTAGTCTTCAACAGGAAAAAATCTGATAAAATATAATAGACAACAAGTTTTAGATTAACAACTGCAGCGGAAACAGTAAACCATTGGAAGAGTCAAGTAGATAATGAATTCTACTATCTTCTAAGATTTAAAATTCCATCAACGATATTTTATCCCTGTAACATCAATCAATAACAATCTTTAATCAAATATTCATCTTTGCACTACAGGCCAAAGATATTCATTTGTAACACCAGTCGGTCATGTTCATCTCAACACCTGTTCATCTTTGCACTACGGGCCAAAGATATTCATCAGTTAATCATTCATCTTTGCACTACAGGCCAAAGATATTCAGTAATATCATCATTTAAGACTGCGAATGATGAAAAATATTTTAAAGGAAACGAATCCAGTGAGATAGAAGGACAAATATTAGAGATTCGTATTACAGTTTATCCAAGTGCAATAATATTTCATAACAACCAATTTTGAAGTAGAATTCAAAAATAAAGATCAAAACATGGAAACAATCAAGGATAGTAACCATAATAGACATCTTGGACAAAAAGAAAAAATTTCATTTTTTGGTGAATAGTGCCATATTCGTGAATAGTGCCGTATACGTGAATAGTGTCGTATACGTAAATAGTAATCCCAACACAAAAAGTTCTAAATTTGATAAAAATTTCATATCAATATTTCAGCATAATGATATTGAAGAAATAATATCATTTAAGAAGAAAATAATATCCCTTACCTCAAACGAACAGTACTTCTGATCAGAATATCGTATATGAGGCTGAATGAAACTTGTGCTGAATAGCAACTTTCAAAGTATCAAAATACTCACAAAATACGCTCGAGAATATAGAGAGAGAAAGAAAGAAAACTTATGAATTCTGGTGTGATTTTCAATTCTAACTTAGCCCTCTATTTATAGAAAAATGTTAGTACGCCGAAGCAGACTTGACCTGCTACCTGATGGCTTTACCTGCTACTATTGCCACCCACCACTTTTGAATAAAAATTTCAGTACATTTCTCACCAACCAAAAGTGGGGCCCACCAATTCTAGAATTTTCCACTGAAATGATAAATTTCAAAACTTCAACAATTTCTAAACCAGTCATCTCTTAAAATTCATAACAAATTATACGTTCATTTTTAACGGTTCAAAATTTGTGGACATATACTCAACTTATATATGTATAACATATCCAAAAATCACAACGATCCAACGGTCGGATTAAAAATTATAACTCACGCAATATAACTCAAAAACACTGGTTTGATTTTTTAATACCTCTATTTCGACAAAAATACTGATAAAACAACTCAGCATTAATTCCTTCATTTATAACCACAAAAATATATCCCTCATTTATATCTACAAAAAAAATATTTTCTTATCATATAAATCAATAATTAATTATTCACAAATAATATCACAGAATCACAATTATGACAACCAGGCCGTTCCCAGGAAAGAGGGGGCTTTCCAATAAAGATTTCTCCTTACTGACGCACAATTAGATAACCAAACCTCTCCTTAGACAGAACTTTCTAGACATTGTCAATAATGTTATCTAATAATATTATTCAAATAATATGAATTATTGATCTGATAATAGAAAATACTGTGCAACAACAATTAGTGAAACAACAATAATATAAAATATCAACGCAGCAATTATTAAATTAATAAAATAAAATATTTAACAGTAACTACTGTAACAATTATTGAGTAGTGTCTTCTTACGTAAGAATCAATAATTGGTGCAATACCGTGTGCTACTGTATTTTAACCACTGGGTATTTCAACAGTATTAGCGGTAACAACTACGCCGTTATTTATAAACAACTTATACTTGTCATTTTCTTCATCCAATCGTTTTCCGTTATAGGGCCCACACAAGGCTGCGCCGTCGTACGAATATTCCCCGACAGCAAGAATATTCCACGACCAAACGAATATTCCCCGACAAAATGATTATTTTATTACCACTTGGTTATTTTGTAAAATTTGCACATTTCACCCATAACCAAAGTATTATATCAAATTAACACCTTATTATTCACAATAATATTTAAAGAAAATTTGATTTTATTCATTAATAAGTTGGGGTCTTACAACCTCCCCTCCTTATGAAATTTCGTCCTCGAAATTGACGTACGTACCTGATGTTTCAAAAAGGTGAATATACCTCGCTTTCATTTCTGATTCCAACTCCCAGGTCATTTCTTCAATAGCATGGTATCTCCACAAAATCTTAACTTGTGGTATAACCTTCGTGCGTAGGACATGCTCTTTCCTATCCAAGATCTTAATAGGTACCTCCTCGTACGTTAAATCTTCAGCTATATCGTCTGGTTCTAACTCAATAATGTGGTTCGGGTCTTTAACATATTTACGAAGCACAGATATGTGAAAAACATTATGAACACGAGACATGCTTGGAGGTAATGCGAGTCTATATGCCACATTTCCTATTCGCTCAAGAATCTCAAATGGACCAACAAATCTTGGATTGAGCTTTCCTCTCTTCCCAAATCTTGTAACTCCCTTCCATGGTGCAACACGTAATAATACATGATCCCCAATATTAAATTCCACGTCCTTCCGATGAAGATCCGCATAACTCTTTTGTCGATCCTGTGCCGTTTGTATACGTTATCGAATCGTTTGGATCTTCTCTGTAGTAATGCGTACCAACTCTGGTCCCAACAATGTTGCTTCACCCACCTCGTCCCAGCATACTGGAGAACGACATTTTCTTCCATACAACGCCTCGAATGGAGCCACACCTATGCTCGCCTGATAACTGTTGTTGTAGGAGAATTCCACCAATGGTAGGTACTTATCCCAACTCCCTTTGAGATCTAGGACACAAAGTCTTAATAGATCTTCAAGAGTTTGAATAGTCCTCTTTGATTGTCCGTCCGTTTGAGGATGGTATGCCGAACTGAATCGTAAATCCGTGCCCATAGCTTTCTGCAAGCTAACCCAAAATCGTGAAGTGAATCTTGGGTCACGATCCGAAACTATGGATACTGGCATGCCATGCAATCTCACCATCTCATTCACGTACATACTAGCAAAACGTTCAAGGAAATAAGTCTCACGTATAGGTAAGAAATGGACAAACTTGGTTAGTCTATCAACAATGACCCAAATCGCATCTAAGCTTTGAGAAACCTTGGGAAGACCCGTAACGAAATCCATAGTAATGTGTTCCCACTTCTATTTCGAAATCTCAAGTAGTTGCAATAGACCCTTTGGTACTTGATGCTCCGCTTTTACACGTTGACAAGTTAAACACCTCGAGATAAACTCCGAGATCTCTCTTTTTATATTTCTCCACTAAAATGTATGTCAAAGATCATGATACATTTTGGTACTCCCAGGATGAATTGCAAACGGTGTGTTGTGTGCCTCCATCATGATTCTATGCTTCAAGTCAAAATCGTTAGGAACACAAAGTCTGGAGTTGACTCGAAGTATTCCTTCTTCATCTATTCTAGCTTCTGGAATAGCACCTTCTTGCACTTTCTTCTTCATACGCATCAGCTCCATGTCCGTAGCTTGAGCAGCTTTAACTTTATCGATTAAAGTCGGTTCTACTCGTATATTTGATATCATCATGTGGGTACTTGGAGCCTTCATCTCTATCTCCATCCTTTGTAAGTCATACAAAATGGGCCTTTGTGTTAAAAACATTGCACTCGTACCCGCATATGATCTTCTACTCAATGCGTCAGCTACTACGTTTGCTTTTCCAGGATGATATTGGATGGTATGATCGTAATCTTTTAACAGCTCGAGCCAACGTCGCTGCCGCATGTTGAGTTCCTTTTGGGTGAAGAAATATTTGAGGCTTTTATGATCTGTATAGATCTCCACTTTCTCCCCATAAAGGTAGTGTCTCCAGATCTTCAACGCAAAAACGACTGCTGCCAACTCCAAATCATGAGTAGGATAATTCCTCTCATATTCTTTGAGTTGTCGCGAGGCATAGGCTATGACTTTCCCATGTTGCATGAGAACACATCCTAACCCTTTGCCTGAAGCATCGCTGTAGATAACAAATCCATCCGAACTAGATGGTATTGTCAGAACAGGTGCCGAAATGAGTCTCCTCTTGAGTTCTTGGAAACTCTTCTCGCATTCCTCACTCCATACGAATTTTGTATCTTTCCGAGTCAGCTGAGTTAACGGAGTAGCGATTCGAGAAAATCCTTCTACAAATCTCCGATAGTAACCAGCTAAGCCCAGAAAGCTACGTACTTCGGTTGCACCCAACTTTGTATGGCTTCAATATTCGTCGGGTCGACAGATACTCCATGTTTTGACACCACGTGCCCAAGGAATGCTACTTCCTCAAGCCAGAACTCGTATTTCTTCAGTTTGACATATAGCTTATTTTCACGAAGCCTTTGCAATATCAGCTTCAAATGGCGCTCATGATCTTCACGGCTTTTAGAATAGATGAGGATGTCATCAATAAAGACAACAACGAACTGATCTAAATATTCTTTGAACACACGGTTCATCATATGCATGAAGGCAGCAGGAGCATTAGTCAATCCAATAGATATGACTAAGAATTCATAATGCCCGTACCGAGTTTTGAAGGCAGTCTTTGGAATATCCTCAGTTTTATTCTTCAGCTGATGATATCCAGAACGAAGATCGATCTTTGAAAAAAATTGTGCTCCTTGTAATTGGTCGAATAGGTCATCAATACGAGGTAGCGGATACCTATTCTTGATGGTGACATAGTTCAATTCTCGATAGTCAATACAAAGTTGCATACTCCCATATTTCTTCTTTACGAATAAAACAGAAGCACTCCAAGGAGACGTACTAGGACGAATGAAACCAATGTCTAACAATTCCTGTAATTGGACTTTTAACTCCTGAAGTTAAATAGGAGCCATTTGATATGGGGTTTTAGAAATGGGCTTTGTACCGGGTTCAAGGTCAATAAAGAATTCAACTTCACGTTCTGGGGGTAGACTAGGAAGTTCTTCAGGAAATACGTCTGGAAATTCACTAACAACAGAAATATTATTCAAATCTGACTTATTTTTGTTCAAGTCCATAACATGGGCTAAGAAAGCTTGACATCCGTTTTTCAATAAACGAATGACTTTATGGCTTGATATAACAACGATTGATTTTAATGGTTTGGTTGCTTGAATTCGCATAACAGGTTGGTTAGGAATATAAAAACTAACAACCTTACGAAAACAATCAATTTTGGCATGATGAGTAGTTAACCAATCAATTCCTAAAATCACAACAAAAGCAAGTATCTTTAAAGAGATAAGGTCAACAGGTAATGTGATTGTGCCTGTGACGCCCCCAAAAATCGGTATACATCACCCATCTTGGGTCGACAGATACATGGTACAGAATTCAAATACAACTTACTAATATAACTGTCGTGTACAATACGACAAAACATAAACTGTGAGTTTGAATACAAATATTGTCTACTAGAGAGTATACAAACTCAAAAGGAGTCCTCATTACAATTATTATTACACAATTTCACATAATAGTGAGGACTACTAATGCTATCCTCTGGACCATCACTCCGTTTTCCGACTCATCCCAGCTATATTCTCATTTCCTGAAGAGAACAGTGAAAGAAAGGGTGAGCTCAACTAGCCCAATAAGAAAAATTATGACTAAGATAATGCAGAATAAATTATCATTAGTCTCCAACAATGTTAAACTGATAAAATATAATAGACATCAAGTTTAACTGCAGCGGAACAAACAATCCATTAAAAGAGTCAAGTAGAAAATAAAATCTACTATCCTTTATAATTTAAAAGGTTTTTCATCACTGTTATCGCTGAGACTCAACTTAATAAATATTTCACATCATCGAATCACCCCTGCACTACGGCCAAGGATATTCTTTAGTATCACGACCATAATTATCCATGCACTATGGGCTAAGAATATTTGTGTATTCATTAATGGTCATGATCATGCCAACAACTGTCCATCAATGCACTACGGGCCAATGAAGACTTTTACCACATCATTTGTAACATTACGGTCATGATTATACCGAATAACCCCTGGTCATAACCATACCAAGTCCATCTATGCACTACAGGCCACAGATGACTTTAAAAAATAACCATGAGGATGATGACAATGATATAATAATTCAATAAAATAAGTTCAAGAATTAATTTGTCCAAGAACCAATAACGTCTAAATTGTCAACATGATACTTCTGTGTAGAGTAAAATTCAAGAATGATCAGAAGAATATTTCCATGAAAAGATACTGGATGAAGCACAAATATCAAGGATATTCTACCAATTTCATGGAGTATAGAAGTCAAAACTTTAACCAACTGAGTATAATAAAGAATGGAATAACAAAAGAAATCACCATGCATGCGGTACTTTGCATAGAAAGGTTATTCTAACAGAATAATAATAACGGAACCAGGTCAGGCAAAATTTGCACCGATAGGATGTTCCACAGAATAATAAAGACGGAACCAGGTCTGGTGTAAAATACACAGACATGATGTTCCAACAGAATAATAATAAAGACGGAACCAGGTCCGGTGTAAAACACACAGACATGATGTTTCAACAGAATAAAAGAAGAATATCACCAAGTATAGGGTAGACCGCGTATACAGGTTATTCCAACAGAATAATAAGAAATAGAATAACAACAGTTCTCTTCATGAATAAGAAAGAATAACACCCCTTCCGAGTACAACAAATAATATCCCTTACTGTGACAACCCCAAAATAGGTCTATTCCATCCAACCTATTCTGAGTCGCCAAATACATGGTACAGAAAATAACTACAACTTTATTACAACAATTGTCGTGCAAAATACAACAACACATATGCTGTGAGTTTGGATACAAATATATACCAAATGTGACTCATGTCCCAACCGTGGACATCACCTCATAGTGACACCTTACATAAAGGTATAGTCAAAAACTGTTTTAAAAATTAGAATCTTTGGGAAGTGCTCAAGGAAACCTTCGTACATGGGAGGCCATGCGTCTAGGTTATGATAGATATCATATGGCCACATAATTATCCTTGGTTGACCCAATAGACCTCAAAGAAAAATGAGAAGATTACTATCATATTCTTCCCAATGGTGAGTCTTCGCTTGACTTATCATTATCTCCACTGTCTTTAATCGTGAATTATACTTCAAACAAACACCAAGATTATATAGGTAGTGCTCGTAGATATACTCAGCAAGTGGATGTGCACTGTGACGCCCCCAAAATAGGTATACAACACCCATTCTGAGTCGCCAAATACATGGTACAGAAAGTAAACTACAACTTCAATAATACAATTGTCGTGCAAAATACGACAACACATACTGTGAGTTTAAATACAAATATTGTCTTCTGGATAATATCCACACTCAAATAAATCCTCATTACAATTATTCAAACACTATTTTACAGAAATAGTGAGGACTGCTAAAATATCTTTCTAGAACCATCACTCCATACCCCGACTAGATCCTGCTATGTTCTCACCTCCTGAGAAGAAAAATGGAACAAAAAGGAAAAGGGTGAGCTCAACTAGCCCAGTAAAGAATATTATGACTAAGATAATATACAACAAATTATCGTTAGTCTTCAACAGGGAAAAATCTGATAGAATATAATCGACAACAAGTTTTAGATCAACAACTGCAGCGGAAACAACAAACCATTATAAGAGTCAAGTAGAGAAAGAATTCTACTATCTTCTAAGATTTAAAAGTCCATCATCAATATTTTATCCCTGTAACATCAATTAATAATCATCTTTATCCAAATATTCATCTTTGCACTACAGGCCAAAGATATTCATTTGTATCACCTGTCAGTCATGTTTATCTCAACACCTGTTCATCTTTGCACTACAGGCCAAAGATATTCATCAAGTAATCATACATCTTTGCACTACAGGCCAAAGATATTCAGTAATATCATCATTTAGGACTGAGGATGATGAAAAATATCTTAAAGAGAACGAATCCAGTGAGACAGAAGGACAAATAGTAGGAATTCGTATAACAGTTTATTCAAGATCAATAATACTTCATAATAATCAATTGTGAAGCAGAATTCAAAAATAAAGATAAAAATATGGATACAATCAAAGATAGTAACCATAATAGACATCTTGGACAAAAAGAGAAAATTTTATTTTTTGGTGAATAGTGCCGTAATCGTGAATAGTGCCGTATACGTGAATAGTACCGTATACGTGAATAGTAACCCCGACACAAAAAGCTTCAAATTTGATAAAAACTCATATCAATATTTCAGCATAATGATATTGAAAAAAATAATATCATTTAAGAAGAAAATAATATCCCTTACCTCAAAATATCAGTACTTCTAGTCGAAATACCGGTATAAGGCTGAAAGAAACTTGCTCTGATGAATAAAAACTCTCAAAGTATCTAAATACTCACAAAATACACTCAATAATCTAGAGAGAGAAAGAGAGAAAACTTATTTCTGGTGTGATTTTCAATTCTAAGTTAGCCCTCTATTTATAAAAAATTTTTAGTAGGCTTGACCTGCAACCTGATGGCTTTACCTGCTACTATTCACACCCACCACATTTGAAATATAATTCAGCACATTTCTTCACCAACCACAAGTGGAGCCCACCAATTCTAGAATTTTCCATCAAAATGATAAACTCCGAAAATTCAATAATTTCTGAACCAGTCATCTCGTAAAATTCATAATAAATCATACGTTCATTTTTAACGGTTCAAAATTTGTGGACATATACTCAACTTATATATGTATAACATATCCAAAAATTACCACGATCCAACGGTCGGATTAAAAATTATAACACCCGCAATATTTCTCAAAAACCCTGATTTGATTTTTAATACCTCCATTCCGATAAAAATACTGATAAAACACCTCAACATTAACTCCTTCATTTTTAACCACAAAAATATATTCAACATTTATATCCACATAAAATAAATATTTCCTTATCATATGAATCAATAATTAATTATTCACAAATAATATTACAGAATCACATTTATGACAACCAGGCCGTTCCCAGGAAAGAGGGGGCTTTCCAATAAGGATTTCTCCTTACTGGCGCGCAATTAGATGACCAAACCTCTCCTTAGACAGAACTTTCTAGACATTGCCAATAATGTTATCTAATAATATTATTCAAATAATATGAATTATTGATCTGATAATGGAAAATACTATGCAGCAACAATTATTGAAACAATAATAATATAAAATATCAACGCAACAATTATTGAATCAATAAAATAAAATATTAAACAATAACTACTGTAACAATTATTGAGTAGTGCCTTCTTACGTAAGAATTAATAATTGGTGCAATACCGTGTGCTACTGTATTTTAACCACCGGGTAATCCAACAGTATTAACGGTAACAACTACGCCGTTATTTATAAATAACTTATACTTGTCGTTTTCTTCATCCAATCGCTTTCCGTTATGGGGCCCACACAAGGTTGCGCCGTCGTACGAATATTCCCCGACAGCAAGAATATTCCACGACCAAACGAATATTCCCCGACAAAATGAATATTTTATAACCATTTGCTTATTTTGTAAAATTTGCACAGTTCACCCATAACCAAAGTATTATATCAAATTAACCCCTTATTATTCACAATAATATTTAGAAAAAATTTGATTTTATTCATTAATAAGTTGGGGTCTTACATGCACAATCCTGTCTTATGATGACACGAGGTTGTATGACATTAGATATCTTGCATGATAGTGGCAAAACACCCTTCCAACGTTGGGTACGCCTTACCCTATTGGATTCACCAAATATAACTACTAAATGATGACCACCGTTCTATTCCCCTGTTACCCCCGCTCGACCCAGCTACACTCTTATTACCTGAAAGGAATTGTGAAACAGAAGGGTGAGCACAACTAGCCTAGTAAAGAATATCATGACTAAAGATAAATAAATTATCAATAGCCTTCAACAGTAATAAATCAGAGATTTAGAACATATGGTAGATGATAAAAAATTTCAACCATAGTTGCAGCGGAACGAGCAATCCATTAGAAGAGTCAAATAGACCATAAAGTCAATTATCTTCTCCATGTTAAAAATCCACAAACAATATTTTATCCCTGTAACATCACTTAACAGTTCCTTTCCACAATCATATGAATAACTCATAATCATAATTGTAGTTCTAAATTCCTCTTCTCATCCAGAACAAAGATAATTTTCATCACCTATCTTTACCTGAAACATCAAAGATCATAGTTACACCAAATCACATTTCCTGTTCATAATTATACTAATAACTTCATCTTTACACTACGGAAAAATATATTCATTTGTATCACCAGTTGGTCATGTTCATATTAACACCTGTTCATCTTTGCACTACTGGCCAAAGATATTCAACAACATATTATCTTTGCACTACAGGCCAAAGATATTCATCAACAATTCATCTTTGCACTACTGGCCAAAGATATTCAACCACAGGTCATATTTGCACTATAGGCCAAAGATATTCATCACCAGTTCATCTTTGCACTACAGACCAAAGATATTGAACAACAGTTCATATTTGCACTACATGCCAAATATATTTATCAACAGTTCATATTTGTACTACAGGCCAAATATATTAATATCTCAAAGAAATAGATAATCATTTCAGAATTTATATAAACAATAATTATAACCATGTTGATCATTTCACCTTTGCACTTAAGCTAAAGATATTCAATTATAAATTCAATGATCATGATCATACCAGTCAACAATTCAACTTTGCACTACTGGCCAAAGAAAATCCATAGTCATGATCATACCAAAAATTTACCCATCTTTACACTCAAGTCAAAGAGAAATATCATCATTAGGGTTATAAAAATGTTATATATATTAGTAAAATTAATTTAATCAAAATATCTAGATTTAATCTCAAGAGTAATATTCATAAATCAACTATAATTTGGTTAGAAATTTTTTTTTTGTCATGAATAGTAACTCGTGAATAGTAACCCATGAATAGTAATTTCGTAAATAGTAACTCATGAATAGTAAATTCGACACAAAAAGGTAGAAATTCTACAATAAAATCCATACCAATATTTCGGTATAATGATATTAAAAGAATAATATTTCTTAAGCTTATAAATAATTTATTTTAATTGTTCACACTTTACTAAATAATGTATTTAATCATCTTAAAATCCCAAACTCATAAGATTTTATTACCAATAACCAAAACTCTCATAAAAAATCTGCATATACCTCATATAGGATTCTCAAGCCATAAAATTCTATTTTCTAATTTTCTTACTTCAGATAACATATTTAATTTATTTACTCATAACTAGTCTATTTTTATGAAAAATACCAAATTAGTTCCAAAAATATTTCTTTTCTGAGATTTAGCAGAATATAGTCCCATATTGAACATATATTTTTTTCAAAATTTTTAAAACTCATTTACTATTTTTTATATGGCCAAAACCACCGAATATTTAGACATTTATCATAAATTGTAATTTTATCCAAAAATTCCAAAATTCACAGAGTACACTGATATTATATAGATATACTTTCAATAAAATTTTTATCAATTTTGGAGTTAACCACAAGGAGTTATAAGCGGTTACTTTTAAAATAGTTTTTTCTCTAAAATTCATAACTCTTAATCTATACATCCAAAAATCACCATTTTTGGACACAATCAATAAAACTCATCAAAATATCATTTCAAATTTTTCCAGAATTTTCTGAAGGACGGAAGAAGTACGAACTGAAAAACATAATAACCCTTAAAATTCCTTACCTCAAAAGAGTAGTACTTCTGACTTGAATATCGGATGTAAAGCCGAAGTAAACTTTCACTCTAAATACTTACAAAATACGCTCGATAATATAGAGAGAGAAAGAGAGAAAGCTTATGTTTCTGGTGTGATTTTTAATTCTAATTTAGCCCTCTATTTATAGGAAAATGTTAGCACGCCGAAGCAGACTTGACCTGCAACCTGATGGCTTTACCTGCTACTATTGCCACCCACCACATTTGAAATAAAATTCAGCATATTTTTTTACCAACCACAAGTGGGGCCCGCTCAATTTTAGAATTTTCCACCAAAATTATTTATAAACCTAATTTCCGAATCAGTCACCTCTTAAAATTTATAACAAATCATACGTTCATTTTTAACGGTTCAAAATTTGTGGACATATACTCAACTTATATATATAGAACATATCTAAAAATCACAACGATTCAACGGTCGGATTAAAAATTATAACTCACGCAATATATCTGAAAAATACTGATTTGATTTTTAATACCTCCATTCTGACAGAAATACTGATAAAACACCTCAAAATTAATTTCTTCAATAATAACCACATAAATAAATCCATCATTTATATCCACATCAAATAAATATTTCCTTATCATATAAATCAATAATTAATTATTCACAAATAATATTACAGAATCACAATTATGACGACCAGGCCGTTCCCAGGAAAGAGGGGGCTTTCCAATAAGAATTTCTCCTTACTGGCGCACAATTAGATGATCAAACCTCTCCTTAGACAGAACTTTCTAGACATTGCCAATAATGCTATCTAATAATATTATTCAAATAATATGAATTTTTGATCTGATAATAGAAAATATTGTGCAGCAACAATTATTGAAACAACAGTAATATAAAATATCAACGCAGCAATTATTGAATCAATAAAATAAAATATTGAACAGTAACTACTGTAATAATTATTGAGTAGTGCCTTCTCACGTAAGAATTAATAATTAAAAAAAATATTGTGCAATACCGTGTGCTACTGTGCAACTACGCGTATTACTGTATTTTAACCACCAGGTATTCCAACAGTGTTAACGGTAACAACTACGCCGTTATTTATAAAACTCAAATTTGTTGTTTTCTTCATCCGACAGTTATTCTGTTATGGGGCCCACAAATGGTTGCGCCGTCGTACGAATATTCCCCGATTGAAAGAATATTCTGCGATTAAACGACTATTCCCCGACAACAATGAATATTTTATAACCACTTGCGTATTTTGAAATTTTTTTCATATATCACCTTTAACTTTAACTTTTATCAATTTAACCATTTACTAAAGAGGAAAATTGAATACTTTTATTTCATAAAATTCGGGGTCTTACACTTACCGTAAAAGAAACTGAATATAAGAGTAGGGAAGTAGCAGAATACTTTTCTTCTTTCTCTCTACAATTTATCTCTCTAGAGTTTCAGTGAATTCGTAAGAAAATAATGAAAGAATGAGCTTCTATTTATAGGAGAATTGAAGGTGTACTGTTGAGAAACGGGCGCAACATTTATTTTTAAAAAAATCACAAACTGAACATCACAACAACATATCAGTATTCATTTTTCAAAGAGTTGTCCAATAAATGTCTAGGTTTAAAAATCATCCCACAATCTGCCAAACAAAGCTACCAAATGTCAAGGCCCCAACCAATCAAAATAAAGGAGAAAGATTATAAAACATATCTATATATATAATCAACACATGTTGTAAACCTAAATATATATATAATAATAATAATTGCTATCTCCTCCCACGTGAACATAAATTTTCCTCCACCCACTTTGTCAACTTGACAACTTTATACACACACACACACACACACACACACACACACACACACACACACATATATATAAATATATATATATATATATATATATATAAATACCTATCTTATATATATAATTCTAATATATATAAGTAATAAAACAAAACTGAGATGACTTCTCACGTAAGCATTAATAATCAATACCGTGTGCTACTATGCAGTCACACGTATTACTGTACTTTTACTACCGAGTAGTTCAACAGTATTAACGGTAAAACTTCCACCGTTATTTTCATAAAATTTTTTTTGTCGTTTTCTCAATCCGACAATAATTCTGTTGTGGGGTCCACCCATGATTGCGCCGTTGTACGAATATTCCCTGCTAAAACGAATATTCCCCGACCAATCGAATATAATATAACAACTTGCATACTATGCAAAATTTATAAATATTACCTACAACTATAACATTATATAAATTTTCACTCCATAATATTCAAAAATAATATTTATAGAAAATTCATCTTTATTCAAAAAATTGGGGTTTTACAATCTCCCCTTCTTATGAAATTTCGCCCTCGAAATTAGGGTACGTACCTGGTATGTCGAAGAGGTAAGGATACCTTAATTTCATTTCAGATTCTAACTCCCAAGTTATTTCCTCAACATCGTGATTTCTCCACAAAACTTTGACTTGAGGTATAACCTTGGTGCGTAGAATATGTTCCTTCTTATCTAAGATTTGAATAGGAACCTCTTCATACGTCAAATCTTCCACTATTTCGTCCGGTTTTAACTCAATAATGTGGTTCGGGTCTTCCACATATTTACGTAGCATGGATATGTGAAAAACGTTATGAACACGAGACATACTTGGCGGTAAAGCGAGTCTATAGGCCAAAGTTCCTACTCGATCAAGTATTAAAAATGGGCCAATGAATCGAGGATTGAGCTTTCTTCTCTTTCCAAATCTCGTAACTCCTTTCCATGGAGCAACACGTAACAACACATGATCTCCTATATCGAATTCTACGTCCTTTCGATGAAGATCAGCATAACTCTTTTGTCGATCTTGTGAGGTTTTTATACGTTGTCGGATCATTTGAATCTTTTTCGTAGTCATACGTACCAACTCCGGTCCCAACAACGTTGCTTCACCCACCTCATCCCAACATACTGGAGAACGACACTTTCTTCCATACAACGCCTCGAATGGAGCCATGCCAATACTTGTTTGATAACTGTTGTTGTAGGAAAACTCCACCAATGGTAAGAACTTATCCCAACTTCCCTTGAAGTTAAGAACACAGAGTTTTAATAAATCTTCAAGAGTTTGAATAGTCCTCTCTGATTGTCCGTCCGTCTGGGGATGATATGCCGAACTAAATCGTAAATCCGTGCTCATAGCTTTTTGCAAACTAACCCAAAATCGTGAAGTGAATCTTGGGTCTCGATCAGAAACTATGGATACTGGCATACCATTCAGTCTTACAATCACGTTTATGTACATACGAGCAAGACGTTCAAGTGTATAAGTTTCTCGTATCGGTAAGAAATGAGCAGACTTAGTCAATCTATCAACAATGACCCAAATCGCATCTATACGTTGAGAAACCTTAGGAAGACCAGTAACGAAATCTATGGTAATGTGCTCCCACTTCCATTCTGGAATTTTAAGTGGTTGTAATGGACCTTTTGGTACTTGATGCTCCGCCTTGACTCGTTGAGACGTTAGACATCTTGAGATAAATAGCGCTATCTCTCTCTTCATATTACCCTACCAAAATGTATGTCGAAGATCATGATACATTTTGGTACTCTAGGGATGGATTGCAAACGGTGTGTTATGCGCCTCCATCATGATTTTATACTTTAAATTAGGGTCGTTAGAAACACAAAGTCTAGAGTTGACTCGAAGTATTCCTTCTTCATCTATTCTTGCTTCTGGCATAACACCTTCTTGCACTTTTTTCCTCATACGCATCAGCTCCAGGTCTGTAGCTTGAGCAGCTTTAACTTTATCAATTAAAGTCGGTTCTACTCGCATATTCGCCATCATCACATGGGTCCCTAGAGTCTTTAACTCGATCTCCATCCTTTGTAAGTTACACAAAATGGGCCTTTGTGTTGACAATATCGCATTCGCACTTGCATATGATCTTCTACTCAATGCGTCAGCTACCACGTTTGCTTTTCCAGGATGGTATTGGATGGTATGATCATAATCTTTCAACAGTTTAAGCCAACGTCGTTGTCGCATGTTGAGTTCCTTTTGAGTGAAGAAATATTTGAGGCTTTTATGATCCGTAAAGATCTCCACTTTTTCCCCATACAAGTAATGCCTCCAAATCTTTAGTGCGAAGACAACATCTAAGAACTCTAGATCATGAGTAGGATAATTCTTCTCATATTCTTTGAGTTATCGTGAGGCATAGGCTATGACTTTTTCATGTTGCATGAGAATACATCCTAACCCTTTGCCCGAAGCATCACTGTAGATGACAAATCCCTTCGAACCAGATGGTATTGTCAGAACAGGTGCTGAAATGAGTCTCCTCTTGAGTTCTTGAAAACTCTTCTCATATTCCTCGATTTAATCGAACTTTGTATCTTTCCGAGTCAGCTGAGTTAGTGGAGTAGCGATTCGAGAAAACCCTTCTACGAATCTCCGATAATAACCAGCTAAGCCGAGAAAGCTACGTACTTCGGTCACTGATTTAGGTTGCTCCCATCTTTTAATAGCTTCAATCTTTGCTGGGTCAACAGATATTCCATGACTTGATACCACGTTCCCAAGGAATATAACTTCCTCAAGCCAGAACTCGTATTTCTTCAATTTGGCATAAAGCTTGTATTCACGAAGCTTTTGGAGTATCAGCCTCAAGTGTTGCTCATGATCTTCACGGCTTTTGGAATAAATAAGGATGTAATCAATATAAACAACCACAAAGTAATCCAAATATTCCTTGAATACTCGGTTCATCGTATCCATGAAGGCAGCAGGAGCATTAGTCAATCCAAAGGACATGACTAGGAATTCATAATGTCCGTACCGAGTTCTGAAAGCCGTCTTTGGAATGTCATCGGTTCTAATCTTTAATTGGTGATATCCGGAACGAAGATCAATCTTTGAAAAGAATTTGGCTCCTTGTAATTGGTCAAACAGGTCATCAATACGTGGCAATGTGTACCTATTTTTGATGGTGACATGATTCAACTCCCGATAATCAATACAAAGTCGCATACTCCCATCTTTCTTCTTCACGAATAGAACAGGAGCACCCCAAGGAGAAATACTAGGACGAATAAAGCCAATGTCTAACAATTTCTGTAATTGAGTCTTTAACTCCTGAAGTACAATAGGAGTCATTCTATATGGGACTTTGGAAATGGGTTTTGTACCGGGTTCAAGGTCGATACAAAATTTAATTTCATGCTTTGGGGGTAGGCCAGGAAGTTCTTCAGGGAATACGTCAGGAAATTCATTAACAATAGAAATATCATTCAAAACTGACATTTTTTTGTTTAGATCTGTGACGTGGGCTAAGAAAGCTTGACTGTAAGACCCCAACTTTTATAAATAAAGATGAATTTTCTATAAATATCATTTTTGAATATTATGGAGTTAATTTGATATAATGTTATAGTTGTGGGTAATATTTATAAATTTTGCAAAGTACGCAAGTTGTTATATAATATTCGATTGGTCGGGGAATATTCGTTTTAACAGGGAATATTCGTACAACGGCACAATTATTGGTGGACCCCACAACGGAATTATTATCGAATTGAGAAAACGACAAAAATATTTTATTAAAAATAACGGCGGAAGTTTTACCATTGATACTGTTGAACTACTCGGTAGTAAAAGTACAGTAATACGTGTGGTTGCATAGTAGCACACAGTATTGATTATTAATGCTTATGTGAGAAGTCACTCAGTTTGATTCAATTATTATCAGTTAATAATATGAATTATTTAGCGATAATGAAGTTTTGTTTTATTCGTATTATTAACGTAATAAAATAGAAACATCTTTTTATATAAAACAGAATACTTTATTAAAGTTATTCTATAAATAGAATATATTATATTTTATTTAAAAGATTTTTCTTTAAATATGGACCGTCAGATTAAAGTAATCAATCTGGACCGTTCATGGATTAGTTACTATGCATTCTATTTTTCTATAAATAGCAGCTCATTCCTTCATTATTTCTTACGAATTCACTGAACTCTAGAGAGAGAAACTATAGAGAGAAACTATAGATAGAGAGAAGAAAAGTATTATGCTACTTAACTACTTCCTTATTTCAATTCTTCTTTAAAACGGTAAGGGGTGTTATTCTTTCTTATTCATGAAGAGAACTGTTATTATTCAATTTCTTATTATTCTGTTGGAATAACCTGTATACGCGGTCTACCCTATACTTGGTGACATTCTTCTGTTATTCTGTTGGAACATCCTGTCTGTGCGTTTTACACCGGACCTGGTTCCGTCTTGTTGTTATTCTGTTGGAACATCCTGTCTGTGTGTTTTACACTGGACCTGATTTCGTTTTTGTTATTATTCTGTTGGAACATCCTGTCTGTGTGTTTTACACCGGACCTGGTTCCATTATTTATTATTCTGTCGGAATATCCTATTTGTGCGTTTACGCCGGACCTGGTTCCATTATTTATTATTCTGTCGGAATATCCTGTCTGTGCGTTTACGCCGGACCTGGTTCCATTATTTATTATTCTATTGGAATAACCTGTCTGTGCGGTCTATCGCATGCCGGGTGATTTCTTTTGTTATTCCATTCTTTATTATACTCATTTGGTTAAGTTTTAACTTCTATACTCCATGAAATTAGTGAAATATCCTTGATAATTGCGGTTCATCCAGTATCTTTTCATGAAAATATTCTTCTAAGCATTCTTGAATTTTACTCCACAAAGCAGTATCATGTTGACAATTTGGACGTTGTTAATTCTTGGATAAATTCATTCTTAAACTTGTTTTATTGAATTCTTATATCATTGTCATCATCCACATATTTATAAAATGTTGAAAGTCATCTGTGGCCTGTAGTGCACAGATGGACTTGGTATGATTATGACCAGGGATTATTCGGTACAATCATGACCGTAATGTTACAAATGATGTGGTAAAAGTCCTCATTGGCCCGTAGTGCATTAATGGACAGTTGTTGGCATGATCATGACCATTAATGAATACACGAATATCCTTGGCCGTAGTGCAGGGGTGATTCGATGATGTGGATTATTTTATTAAGCTGAGTCCCAGCGATAACAGTGTTGAAAAACCTTTTAAATCATAGAAGATAGTAGATTTTATTTTTTACTTGACTCTTTTAATGGATTGCTTGTTCCGCTGCAGTTAAACTTGATGTTCGTTATATTTTATCAGTTTAACATTGTTGAAGGCTAATGATAATTTATTCTGCATTATCTTAGTCATAATATTTCTTACTGGGCTAGTTGAGCTCACCCTTTCTTTCACTATTCTCTTCAGAAAATGAGAATATAGCTGGGACGAGTCGGGAAACGGAGTGATGGACCAGAAGATAGTATTAGTAGTCCTCACTATTCTATTAAATAGTGTGACAATAATTGTAATGAGGACTCCTTTTGAGTTTGTATAGTCTCTAGTAGACAATAATTGTATTCAAACTCACAGTTATGTTTTGTCGTATTGTACACGATAGTTGTATTAGTAAGTTGTATTTGTATTCTGTACCATGTATCTGACGACCCAAGATGGGTGATGTATACCTAATTTTGGGGGCGTCGCAGTTGGTATCAAAGCTTAGGGATATGATCCCTGGCTAAGATGTGAGAATAGAACTAGGAGGGGAGAAACTGGGAATTCCTTCGCTAGTATGACCTACTAAGTTTATTTGCATGGTATTTAATTGGTCGGTCAGAATATAAGGATAATATATGACATATCAATTAACTTTTGTTTTGTGGCAGTATCTGAAATTGGCATCTGAGAATGTTAAGAATAGCAATGGAGCACATGCGACTGTTGATTCACCACATATCAATAATCAGGATAATGTGCATCAGGAAGGTGACAATCCTCATGCAAACAACAACACTGACCAGATGATGAATGATGGAATGTTCAGAAGCTTTATGCAGTTCATGCAACAGCAGGCGAGAGCGGCTCCTGTCCAAAATATAGGTGGAAACACTGAAAACTCTCGGACTGTCACCGCTAAACAGTTCAAGGAGCTGGGACCATCGGAGTTTAAGGGAGAGCCAAAACCACTTATAGCGGAAACATGGATAAAGCAGATCACCAAGATATTTGATGTCTTGGGATGCTCCGAGGAGCAAAAGGTTCCCTTTGCCGCCTTTATGTTGCGAGGAGAGGCAGATTACTGGTGGGAATCGATTAAGCGTACTCAACCTGCCGCACTGAAGATGTCTTGGGAGAAGTTCCAAGAGCTGTTCAATGACAAATACTTTCCTGAAAGTGTTCGTCACATGAAGGAGGTGGAGTTCATCAAATTGGAGCAGAATAATATGACCGTGTCGCAGTATGAGGCTAAATTTGCTGAGTTGTCCCGATTTGCGTCCCACTTGGTGGATAATGAAGAGCGAATGACGCGAATATTTTTGCGAGGTTTGAAACCTGAGATACGTCAACATCTTATTTCTCATAAACTGTGTTTGTATTCAGATGTTGTGAATAGGGCTCAGTTAGTGGAGCGCGATAACGAGTCAACGCAACCAAAAGAGAGCAGTCGGCAAAATGATAATACCAGTGAGAGCAGTCATCGAAGCGGTGACAACAAGCGTGGAGGGAATCAACAGGCCAGAAATGGTAACCACTTCGGTGGTAATCAGGGCCAAAACAATAAGAATGGTCATTTCAAGAAGAGGAGATTCAACAATGATGGAAAGACGTCAGCACCAGCACCCGTTGTTAAGGAAGGAGAACGACCACCTATCATATGTTTCAAATGCGGAGGGGAGGGGCACATCAGTCCAAACTGCGCGATGCCGTCTAAAGCATGTTATAATTGTGGAAGAGAAGGTCATTTAGCTCGATTTTGTCGTTTACCAAAAACAAGTTCAGCCAGGATGGAGACACCAAAGGCCGTCCCAGAAAAGTCAAAACCGGTAGTGCAAGGGAGAGCGTTTGTTGTGACCTCCCAGAAAGCAAGAACCCGAATGAGGTCATCACGGGTAAGTTATCATAAACTCTAACGAAGTCTATACTTTATTTGATACCGGTTCTACCCATTCTTTTATTTCTCCTACTTGCGCTCATCGATTAAATTTGACTCCGGAGAAATTAGACTTTGACTTATCTGTTGAAACTCCATTGGGAGAAACCTTCATTACATCCACGGTTTATAAGTCTTGTTTGGTTCAAGTTGGTACCCACACATTACCTGTCGATCTGATTTCATTAAAAATACTTGCATTTGACGTGATTCTAGGGATTGATTGGTTAACTACTCATCATGTAAAAATTGATTATTTTCGTAAGGTTGTTAGCTTTCATATTCCTAATCGACCTATTATGCGAATTCAAGCAACCAAACCATTAAAATCAATCGCTGTCATCTCAAGCCATAAAGCTATTCGTTTATTGAAAAACGGATGTCAAGCTTTCTTAGCTCATGTCACGGATCTAAACAAAAATACGTCAGTTTTGAATGATATTTCTATTGTTAATAAATTCCCTGACGTATTCCCTGAAGAACTTCCTGGCCTACCCCCAGAGCGTGAAATTGAATTTTGTATCGACCTTGAACCCGGTACAAAACCCATTTCCAAAGCCCCATATCGAATGGCTCCTATTGAACTTCAGGAGTTAAAGATCCAACTGCAGGAATTGTTAGACATTGGCTTTATTCGTCCTAGTACTTCTCCTTGGGGTGCTCCTGTTCTATTCGTGAAGAAGAAAGATGGAAGAATGCGACTTTGTATTAATTATCGGGAGTTGAATCATGTCACCATCAAAAACAGGTACCCATTACCACATATTGATGACCTGTTTGACCAGTTGCAAGGAGCACAATTCTTTTCAAAGATCGATCTTCGTTCTGGATATCATCAGCTGAAGGTTAGAACTGAGGATATTCCAAAGACGGCTTTCAGAACTCGGTATGGACATTATGAATTTCTAGTCATGTCCTTTGGATTGACTAATGCTCTTGCTGCCTTCATGGATATGATGAACCGGGTATTCAAGGAATATTTGGATCACTTTGTGGTCGTCTTTATTTATGACATCCTTATTTATTCCAAAAGTCGTGAAGATCATGAGCAACACTTGAGGCTGGTACTCCAAAAGCTTCGTGAATATAAGCTTTATGCCAAGTTGAAGAAATGCGAGTTCTGGCTGGAGGAGGTAGCATTCCTTGGGCACGTAGTATCAAGTCGTGGAATATCTGTTGACCCGGCAAAGATTGAAGCTATTCAAAGCTGGGAGCAACCTAAATCAGTGACCGAAGTACGTAGCTTTCTTGGTTTAGCTGGTTATTATCAGAGATTCGTGGAAGGATTTTCTCGAATCGCTACTCCATTAACTCAGCTGACTCGAAAAGATACAAAGTTCGGTTGGAGCGAAGAATGTGAGAAGAGTTTTCAAGAACTCAAGAGGAGACTCATTTCAGCACCTGTTCTAACAATACCATCTGGCTCGGAGGGATTTGTCATCTACAGTGATGCTTCGAGCAAAGGGTTGGGATGCGTTCTCATGCAACATGGAAAAGTCATAGCCTATGCATCAAGACAACTCAAGGAATATGAGAGGAATTATCCTACTCATGATCTAGAGTTGGCAGCTGTTGTCTTTGCACTTAAAATTTGGAGGCATTACTTGTATGGGGAGAAGGTGGAGATCTTTACGGATCATAAAAGCCTCAAATATTTCTTCACTCAAAAGGAACTCAACATGCGACAACGACGTTGGCTTGAACTGTTGAAAGATTATGATCATACCATTCAATACCATCCTGGAAAAGCGAACGTGGTAGCTGACGCATTGAGTAGAAGATCATATGCAAGTACGAGTGCGATATTGTCAACACAAAGGCCCATTTTGTGTGACTTGCAAAGGATGGAGATAGAGTTAAAGACTCCAGGGACCCATGTGATGATGACGAATATACGAGTAGAACCAACTTTAATCGATAAAGTTAAAGCTGCTCAAGCTACAGACCTGGAGCTGATGCGTATGAGGAAGAAAGTGCAAGAAGGTGCTATGCCGGAAGCAAGAATCGATGAAGAAAGAATACTTCGAGTCAACTCCAGACTTTGTGTTCCTAACAACCCTGATTTAAAGTATGAAATCATGATGGAGGCGCACAACACACCGTTTGCAATCCATCTTGGAAGTACCAAAATGTATCATGATCTTCGTCATACATTTTGGTGGAGCAATATGAAGAGAGAGATAGCGCTGTTTATCTCAAGGTGTATAACTTGTCAACGAGTCAAAGCGGAGCATCAAGTACCAAAAGGTCCATTGCAACCACTTGAAATTTCAGAATGGAAGTGGGAGCACATTACCATAGATTTCGTTACCGGTCTTCCTAAGGTTTCTCAAGGTATAGATGCGATTTGGGTCATTGTTGATAGATTGACCAAGTCTGCTCATTTCTTATCGATACGAGAAACTTATACACTTGAACGTCTTGCTCGTATGTACATAAACGAGATTGTAAGACTGCATGGTATGCCAGTATCCATAGTTTCTGATCGAGACCCAAGATTCACTTCACGATTTTGGGTTAGTTTACAAAAAGCTATGGGCACGGATTTACGATTTAGTTCGGCATATCATCCTCAGACTGACGGACAATTAGAGAGGACTATTCAAACTCTTGAAGATCTATTAAGACTCTGTGTCCTTGATTTTAAGGAAAGTTGGGACAAGTTCTTACCATTGGTGGAGTTTTCCTACAACAACAGTTATCAAGCAAGTATTGGCATGGCTCCATTCGAAGCATTGTATGGAAGAAAATATCTTTCTCCAGTATGTTGGGATGAGGTGGGTGAAGCAACGTTGTTGGGACCAGAGTTGGTACGTATGACTATCGAAAAGATTTAAACGATCCGACAACGTATAAAAACCTCACAAGATCGACAAAAGAGTTATGCTGATCTTCATCGAAAGGACGTGGAATTTGATATAGGAGATCATGTGTTCTTAGGTGTTGCTCCATGGAAAGGAGTTACGAGATTTGGAAAGAGAGAAAAGCTCAATCCTCGATTGATCGGTCCATTTTTAATCCTCGATCGAGTAGGAACTGTGGCTTATGGACTCGTTTTACCGCCAAGTATGTCTCGTGTTCATAACGTTTTTCACATATCCATGTTACGTAAATATGTGGAAGACCTGAACCACATTATTGAGTTAGAACCGGACGAAATAGCGGAGGATTTGACGTATGAAGAAGTTCCTGTTCAAATATTGGATAAGAAGGAACATATTCTACGCTCCAAGGTTATACCTCAAGTCAAAGTTTTGTGGAGAAACCACGATGTTGAGGAAATGACTTGGGAGTTAGAATCTGAAATGAAATCAAGGTATCCTTACCTCTTCGACATACCAGGTACGTACCCTAATTTCGAGGGCAAAATTTCATAAGAAGGGGAGGTTGTAAGACCCCAACTTTTATAAATAAAGATGAATTTTCTATAAATATCATTTTTAAATATTATGGAGTTAATTTGATATAATGTTATAGTTGTGGGTAATATTTATAAATTTTGTAAAGTACGCAAGTTGTTATATAATATTCGATTGGTCAGGGAATATTCGTTTTAACAGGAAATATTCGTATAACGGCACAATTATTGGTGAACCCCACAACGGAATTATTGTCGGATTGAGAAAACGACAAAAATATTTTATTAAAAATAACGGCGAAAGTTTTACCATTGATCTTGTTGAACTACTCGGTAGTAAAAGTACAGTAATACGTGTGGTTGCATAGTAGCACACGGTATTGATTATTAATGCTTATGTGAGAAGTCACTCAGTTTGATTCAATTATTGTCAGTTAATAATATGAATTATTTAGCGATAATGAAGTTTTGTTTTATTCGTATTATTAACGTAATAAAACAGAAACATCTTTTTATATAAAACAGAATACTTTATTAAAGTTATTCTATAAATAGAATATATTATATTTTATTTAAAAGATTTTTCTTTAAATATGGACCGTCAGATTAAAGTAATCAATCTGGACCGTTCATGGATTAGTTACTATGCATTCTATTTTTCTATAAATAGCAGCTCATTCCTTCATTATTTCTTACGAATTCACTGAACTCTAGAGAGAGAAACTATAGAGAGAAACTATAGAGAGAGAGAGAAGAAAAGTATTCTGCTACTTAACTACTTCCTTATTTCAGTTCTTCTTTAAAACGGTAAGGGGTGTTATTCTTTCTTATTCATGAAGAGAACTGTTGTTATTCTATTTCTTATTATTCTGTTGGAATAACCTGTATACGCGGTCTACCCTATACTTGGTGACATTCTTCTGTTATTCTGTTGGAACATCCTGTCTGTGTGTTTTACACCGGACCTGGTTCCGTCTTGTTATTATTCTGTTGGAACATCCTGTCTGTGTGTTTTACACCGGACCTGGTTCCGTTTTTGTTATTATTCTATTGGAACATCCTGTCTGTGTGTTTTACACCAGACCTGGTTCCATTATTTATTATTCTGTCGGAATATCCTGTCTGTGCGTTTACGCCGGACCTGGTTCCATTATTTATTATTCTGTCGGAATATCCTGTCTGTGCGTTTACGCCGGACCTAGTTCCATTATTTATTATTCTGTTAGAATAACCTGTCTGTGCAGTCTATCGCATGCTGGGTGGTTTCTTTTGTTATTCCATTCTTTATTATACTCAATTGGTGAAGTTTTAACTTCTATACTCCATAAAATTAGTGGAATATCCTTGATAATTGCGATTCATCCAGTATCTTTTCATGAAAATATTCTTCTAAGCATTCTTGAATTTTACTCCACAAAGAAGTATCATGTTGACAATTTGGACGTTGTTAATTCTTGGATAAATTAATTCTTGAACTTATTTTATTGAATTCTTACATCATTGTCATCATCCTCATGTTTATAAAATGTTGAAAGTCATCTGTGGCCTGTAGTGCATAGATGGACTTGGTATGATTATGACCAGGGATTATTCGGTATAATCATGACCGTAATGTTACAAATGATGTGGTAAAATTCCTCATTGGCCCGTAGTGCATTGATGGATAGTTGTTGGCATGATCATGACCATTAATGAATACACGAATATCCTTGGCCGTAGTGCATGGGTGATTCGATGATGTGGATTATTTTATTAAGCTGAGTCCCAGCGATAACAGTGTGACGACCCCAAAATAGGTTCATTCCACCCAACCCATTCTGAGTCGTCAAATACATGGTACAGAAAACAACTACAACTTTATTACAACAATTGTCGTGCAAAATACAACAACACATATGCTGTGAGTTTGGATACAAATATATACCAAATGTGACTCATGTTCCAACCGTGGACATCACCTCACAATAACACCTTACATAAAGGTATAGTCAAAAACTGTTTTAGAAATTAGAATCTTTGGGAAGTGCTCAAGGAAACCTTCGTACATGGGAAACCACGCGTCTAGGTTATGATAGATATCATATGACCACGGAATTATCCTTGGTTGACCCAATAGACCCCAAAGAAAAACGAGAAGATTACTATCATATTCTTTCCAATGGTGAGTCTTCTCTTGACTTATCATTATCTCCACTGTCTCTAATTGAGAATTATACTTCAAACAAACACCAAGATTATATAGGTAGTGTCCATAGATATACTCAGCAAGTGGATGAGCACAACCCTGTCTTATGATGACACGAGGTTGTATGTCATTAGACATCTTGTATGATAGTGACAAAACACCCTTCTAACGTTGGGTTCGTCTCACCCTATTTTCTTCACCAAATATAACTACTAAATGATGACCACCGTTCTATTCCCTTGTTACCCCCGCTCGACCCAGCTACACTCTTATTACCTGAAAGGAATTGTGAAGCAAAAGGGTGAGCACAACTAGCTCAGTAAAGAATATCATGACTAAAGATAATTAAATTATCAATAGCCTTCATCAATAATAAATCAGAGATTTAGAACATATGGTAAATGATAAAAATTTCAACCATAGTTGCAGCGGAACGAGCAATCCATTAGAAGAGTCAAATAGACTATAAAGTCTATTATCTTCTCCATGTTAAAAATCCATCAACAATGTTTTATCCCTGTAACATCAATCAACAATTCTGGTCCACAATCATATGAATAACTCATAATCATAATTGTAGTTCTAAATTCCTTTTCTCATCCAGGACAAAGATAATTTTCATCACCTGAAACATCAAAGATCATGGTTACACCAAATCACATTTCCTGTTCATAATCATACTAATAACTTCATCTTTACACTACGGCCAAAGATATTCATTTGTATCACCAGTTGGTCATGTTTATCTCAACATCTGTTCATCTTTGTACTACTGGCCAAAGATATTCAACATGTCATTTTTGCACTACGGGCCAAAGATATTCATCAACAATTCATCTTTGCACTACAGGCCAAAGATATTCATCAATATTTCATCTTTGCACTACAGGCCAAAGATATTAATATCTCAAAGAAATATATAATCATTTCAGAATTTATATAAACAATAATTATAACCATGTTGATCAATTCATCTTTGCACTTAAGCTAAAGATATTCACTTATAAATTCAATGGTCATGATCATACCAATCAACGATTCAACTTTGCACTACTGGCCAAAGATAACCCATAGTCATGATCATACCAAAAATCTACCCATCTTTACACTCAAGTCAAAGAGAAATATCATCATTAGGGTTATAAAAATGTTATATATAATAATAAAAATAATATGATCAACATCTAGTTTTAATCTCAAGAGTAATATTCATAAACCAACTATAATTTGGTTAGAAAAAAAAACCAATTTTGTCGTGAATACTAACTCGTGAATAGTAATTCATGAATAGTAACTCGACACAAAAAGGTAGAAATTCAACAATAAAATACATATCAATATTTTGGTATAATGATATTGAAAGAAAAATATTTCTTAAGCTTATAAAAAATTTATTTTAATTGTTTACACTTTACTAAATAATGCATTTAATCATTCTAAAATGCCAAACTTATAAGATTTTATCACCAATAATCAAAACCCTCATCAAAAATCTGCATAGACCTCATATAGGATTCTCAAGTCATAAAATCCTATTTTCCAATTTTCTTACTTCACAAAACATATTTAATTCATTTACTCATAACTAGACTATTTTCATAAAAAATACCAAATCAGTTCTAAAAAAATATTTCTTTTCTGAGATTTAGCATAATATAGTCCCATAGTGAACATGTATTTTTTTCAGAATTTTTAAAAGTCATTTACTATTTTTCATATGGCCAAAACAGCCGAATATTTAGACATTTATCAAAAATTATACTTTTGTCCAAAAATTCTGAAATTTACAGAGTATACTTCTATCATATACATGTACTCCCAATAAAAATTTTATCAATTTTGGAGTTAACCACAAGGAATTATAAGCGGTTACTTTTAAAATAGTCTTTTCTCATAAAATTCATAACTCTTAATCTATACATCCAAAAATCACCATTTTTGGACACAATCAAGAAAACTCATCAAAATATCATTTCAAATTTTTCCAGAATTTTTGAAGATCAGAAAAATTACGAAACTGAAAATCATAACAACCCTTAAAATCCCTTACTATCCCTTACCTCAAAAGAGCAGTACTTCTGATCGGTATGCAAAGCCGAAGAAAACTTGCACTGAATAGCAACTCTCAAAGTATCTAAATACTCACAAAATATGCTTCATAATATAGAGAGAGAAAGAGAGAAAGCTTATGTTTCTGGTGTGTTTTTCATTTCTAACTTAGCCCTCTATTTATAGGAAAATTTTGATAGGTTTGACCTGCAACCTGATGGCTTTACCTGCTACTATTCCCACCTACCACATTTGAAATATAATTCAGCACATTTCTTCACCAACCACAAGTGGGGGCCACCAATTCTAGAATTTTCCACCAAAATGATAAACTCCGAAAATTCAATAATTTCTGAACCAGTCATCTCGTAAAATTCATAATAAATCATACGTTCATTTTTAACGGTTCAAAATTTGTGGACATATACTCAACTTATATATGTATAACATATCCAAATATTACCACGATCCAACGGTCGGATTAAAAATTATAACCCTCGCAAAATATCTCAAAAACCCTAATTTTTAATACCTCCATTCTGACAAAAATACTGATAAAAACCTCAATATTAACTCCTTCATTTTTAACCACAAAAATATATCCCTCATTTATATCCACATAAAATAAATATTTCCTTATCATATGAATCAATAATTAATTATTCACAAATAATATTACAGAATCACATTTATGACAACCAGGCCGTTCCCAGGAAAGAGGGGGCTTTCCAATAAGGATTTATCCTTACTGGCGCGCAATTAGATGACCAAACCTCTCCTTAGACAGAACTTTCTAGACATTGCCAATAATGCTATCTAATAATACTATTCAAATAATATGAATTATTGATCTGATAATGGAAAATACTGTGCAGCAACAATTATTGAACAACAATAATACAAAATTTTAACGTAGCAATTATTGAATCAATAAAATAAAATATTGAACAGTAATTACTGTAACAATTATTGAGTAGTGCCTTCTTACGTAAGAATCAATAATTTTAAAAATACTATGCAATACCGTGTGCTACTGTGCAATAACGTGTATTACTGTATTTTAACCACCGGGTATTCAAACAGTGTTAACGGTAACAACTACGCCGTTATTTGTAAAAACTCAAATTTGTCGTTTTCTTCACCCGACAGTTATTCTGTTATGGAGCCCACAAATGGCTGCGCCGTCGTACGAATATTCCCCGACAGAAAGAATATTCCACGACCAAACAAATATTCCCCGACAACAATGATTATTTTATAACCACTTGCTTATTTTGAAAAAAAATCATATTTCACTCATAACTTTAAACTTTTATCAATTTAACCATTTACTGAATAGTAATTATTAGAAAAATTGAATACTTTTATTTCATAAAATTCGGGGTCTTACAATCTCCACTCCTTATGAAATTTCGTCCCCGAAATTTACGTACCTGATATTTCGAAGAGTAGAGAATACCTTGCTTCTATTTCAGATTCTATCTCTCAGATCATCATGATTTCTCCATTGCTCATCTCCCATGATAACTTCATTTGGGTTCCTCATTTGTTGGGAAGTCATGACAACCGCCATCCCTCGAACTACTCGGCTTTGACTTGTCTGGAGTAGCATTTGGCGTCATCATTACCGTTGGAATATACCTTTCTATAGGACATATTCCTCTCTCAACTGCCTCTTCGTACTCCTCATTCATAATCTAAATCATCAATCTTCGATCCATATCGGATTCAGGTTGACCGCTATGTACAGGGTAATTCAAAACTCGATGTTGGGTTCTCCCAATTGCTTTCCAAAAAGAGAAATTCATATCATCTATTTTAGCCTTCTTAGATCGAACATCTCTTTCCACAATATCCACGTGTCGTGCGGCTTTTGCCTATGCATCACTTATTCTCACTCGTTCAGTTTTTTCTTCTCTCAGCTCAGATTCTATTTTTATCATCTTATACTCTGCCAAAGAATGCTTCTGTTCAAGCATCACATATCGGGTAACACAAGCTTGAATTGTTGCATCCTTTTGTTCCACGACCGCCTGTCGTTCTTCTGCCTGCTCTTCTAACTCATGAATACGATTTTGAAATTCTATATTTTGATCATATAATACCTCTAATAAACTCTCCTCTGGTACTTCTTCTTCCTCTTCTTCCTCAGTCTCAGCTGTTACCTCTGCGACTATCTCGGGTGTAACTATCAATTCTTCACTCACCACATGGATATCTCTAATTTCTTCTTTGTCTGACATCACATTATCACGGTTAGTGATTAGAGGTATCCCCACACTCTCATTCACTCCATTGTTAGCATTCTCAGCTGTCATTCTCAAATACTGCCATAAAATAAGGGTTAATTAAACAAATTAACATATCACATAATATCCAAATATTATGACTGACCAACAAATAAGCTTAGGTAGGACACACTAGCGAAGGATTTACTCATCTCTCCCCTCCTAGTTGTATTCCCCGATCTCCGCCAGAGATCATATCCCTAAGCTCTGATACCAAATGTGACGACCCCAAAATAGGTTCATTCCACCCAACCCATTCTGAGTCGTCAAATACATGGTACAGAAAACAACTACAACTTTATTACAATAATTGTCGTGCAAAATACAACAACACATATGCTGTGAGTTTGGATACAAATATATACCAAATGTGACTCATGTTCCAACCGTGGACATCACCTCACAATAACACCTTACATAAAGGTATAGTCAAAAACTGTTTTAGAAATTAGAATCTTTGGGAAGTGCTCAAGGAAACCTTCGTACATGGGAAGCCACGTGTCTAGGTTATGATAGATATCATATGGCCATGGAATTATCCTTGGTTGACCCAATAGACCCCAAAGAAAAACGAGAAGATTACTATCATAATCTTCCCAATGATGAGTCTTCTCTTGACTTATCATTATCTCCACTGTCTCTAATTGAGAATTATACTTCAAACAAACACCAAGATTATATAGGTAGTGCCCATAGATATACTCAGCAAGTGGATGAGCACAACCCTGTCTTATGATGACACGAGGTTGTATGTCATTAGACATCTTGTATGATAGTGACAAAACACCCTTCCAACGTTGGGTTCGCCTCACCCTATTTTCTTCACCAAATATAACTACTAAATGATGACCACCGTTCTATTCCCTTGTTACCCCCGCTCGACCCAGCTACATTCTTATTACCTGAAAGGAATTGTGAAGCAAAAGGGTGAGCACAACTAGCTCAGTAAAGAATATCATGACTAAAGATAATTAAATTATCAATAGACTTCATCAATAATAAATCAGAGATTTAGAACATATGGTAAATGATAAAAATTTCAACCATAGTTGCAGCGGAACGAGCAATCCATTAGAAGAGTCAAATAGACTATAAAGTCTATTATCTTCTCCATGTTAAAAATTCATCAACAATATTTTATCCCTGTAACATCAATCAACAATTCTGGTCCACAATCATATGAATAACTCATAATCGTAATTGTAGTTCTAAATTCCTTTTCTCATCCAGGACAAAGATAATTTTCATCACCTGAAACATCAAAGATCATGGTTACACCAAATCACATTTCCTGTTCATAATCATACTAATAACTTCATCTTTACACTACGGCCAAAGATATTCATTTGTATCACCAGTTGGTCATGTTTATCTCAATATCTGTTCATCTTTGCACTACTTGTAAGACCCCGAATTTTATGAAATAAAAGTATTCAATTTTTCTTATAATTACTATTCAGTAAATGGTTAAATTGATAAAAGTTTAAAGTTATGAGTGAAATATGATTTTTTTTCAAAATAAGCAAGTGGTTATAAAATAATCATTGTTGTCGGAGAATATTCGTTTGGTCGTGGAATATTATTTTTGTCGGGGAATATTCGTACGACGGCGCAGCCATTTGTGGTCCCCATAACAGAATAACTGTCGGGTGAAGAAAACGACAAATTTGAGTTTTACAAATAACGACGTAGTTGTTACCGTTAACACTGTTGGAATACCCGGTGGTTAAAATACAGTAATACGCGTTATTGCACAGTAGCACACGGTATTGCATAGTATTTTTGAAATTATTGATTCTTACGTAAGAAGGCACTACTCAATAATTGTTACAGTAATTACTGTTCAATATTTTATTTTATTGATTCAATAATTACTACGTTAAAATTTTGTATTATTGTTGTTCAATAATTGTTGCTGCACAGTATTTTCCTTTATCAGATCAATAATTCATATTATTTGAATAATATTATTAGATAACATTATTGGCAATGTCTAGAAAGTTCTGTCTAAGTAGAGGTTTGGTCATCTAATTGCGCGCTAGTAAGGAGAAATCCTTATTGGAAAGCCCCCTCTTTCCTGGGAACGGCCTGGTTGTCATAAATGTGATTCTGTACTATTATTTGTGAATAATTAATTATTGATTCATATGATAAGAAAATATTTATTTTATGTGGATATAAATGAGGGATATATTTTTGTGGTTAAAAATGAAGGAGTAAATGTTGAGGTATTTTATTTGTATTTTTGTCGGAACGGTGGTATTGAAAATCAAATTAGGGTTTTTGAGATATTTTGCGAGGGTTATAATTTTTAATCCGACCGTTGGATCGTGGTGATTTTTGGATATGTTATACATATATAAGTTGAGTATATGCCCACAAATTTTGAACCGTTAAAAATGAACGTATGATTTATTATGAATTTTACGAGATGACTGGTTCAAAAATTGTTGAATTTTCGGAGTTTATCATTTTGGTGGAAAATTCTAGAATTGGTGGGCCCCACTTATGGTTGGTGAAGAAATGTGTTGAATTATATTTCAAATGTGGTGGGTGGGAATAGTAGCAGGTAAAGCCATCAGGTTGCAGGTCAAACCTACCAAAATTTTCCTATAAATAGAGGGCTAAGTTAGAATTGAAAATCACACCAGAAACATAAGCTTTCTCTCTTTCTCTCTCTATATTATGAAGCATATTTTGTGAGTTTTTAGATACTTGGTGAGTTACTATTCATCAGTGCAAGTTTCCTTTAGCATCATATCCGATATCCAGTCAGAAGTACTGCTCTTTTGAGGTAAGGGATAGTAAGGGATAGTAAGGAATTTTAAGGGTTGTTATGTTTTTCAGTTCGTAATTCTTCTGACCTTCAGAAAATTCTGAAAAAATTTGAAATGAAATTTTGATGAGTTTTATTGATTGTGTCCAAAAATGGTGATTTTTGGATGTATAGATTGAGAGTTATGAATTTTATGAGAAAAGATAATTTTAAAAGTAACCGCTTATAATTCCTTGTGGTTAACTCCAAAATTGATGAAATTTTTATTGGGAGTACATGTATATGATAGGAGTATACTCTGTGAATTTCAGAATTTTTAGATAAAAGTACAATTTTTGATAAATATCTAAATATTCGGCTGTTTTGGCCATATAAAAAATAGTAAATGACTTTTAAAAATTCTGAGAAAAATATATGTTCACTATGGGACTATATTATGCTAAATCTCAGAAAAGAAATATTTTTGGAACGGATTTGGTATTTTTCATGAAAATAGTCTAGTTATGAGAAAATGAATTAAATATGTTATGTGAAGTAAGAAAATTGGAAAATAGGATTTTATGGCTTGAGAATCCTATATATGAGGTATATGCAGATTTTGATGAGGGTTTTGGTTATTGATGATGAAATCTTAAGAGTTGGCGTTTTATGATGATTAAATGCATTATTTAGTAAAGTGTAAACAATTAAAATAAATTGTTTATAAGCTTAAGAAATGTTATTCTTTCAATATCATTATGCCGAAATATTGGTATAGATTTTATTGTGGAATTTTTACGTTTTTGAGTCGGAGTTACTATTCACGAGTTAGTATTCATGAGTTACTATTCACGAGTTACTATTCATGGGTTACTATTCACGAGTTACTATTCATGACAAAATTGGTTTCTTTTTTTGACCAAATTATAGTTGATTTATGAATATTACTCTTGAGATTAAATTTATATGTTGATCATATTATTTTTATTATCATATATATCATTTTTATAACCTTGATGTTGAAATTCTCTTTCGCTTGAGTATAAAGATGGGTAAATTATTGATATGATCATGACTATGGGTTCTCTTTGGCCAGTAGTGCAAAGTTGAATTGTTGACTGGTATGATCATGACCATTGAATTTATAAGTGAATATCTTTAGCTTAAGTGCAAAGATGAATTGATCAACATTGTAAGACCCCAACTTATTAATGAATAAAATCAAATTTTCTCTAAATATTATTGTGAATAATAAGGGGTTAATTTGATATAAATACTTTGGTTATGGGTTAAATGTGCAAATTTTGCAAAATAAGCAAGTGGTTATAAAATATTTATTTTTGGTCGGTGAATATTCGGTTGGTCGTGGAATATTCTTGCTGTCGGGGAATATTCGTACGACGACGCAGCCTTGTGTGGGCCCCATAACGGAAAGCGATTGGATGAAGAAAACGACAAGTATAAGTTGTTTATAAATAACGGCGTAGTTGTTACCGTTAATACTGTTGGAATACCCGGTGGTTAAAATACAGTAGCACACGGTATTGCACCAATTATTGATTCTTACGTAAGAAGTCACTACTCAATAATTGTTACAGTAGTTATTGTTCAATATTTTATTTTATTGATTCAATAATTGTTGCATTGGTATTTTATATTATTGTTGTTTCAATAATTGTTGCTGCACGGTATTTTCCATTATCAGATCAATAATTCATATTATTTGAATAATATTATTAGATAACATTATTGGCAATGTCTAGAAAGTTCTGTCTAAGGAGAGGTTTGGTCATCTAATTGCGCGCCAGTAAGGAGAAATCCTTATTGGAAAGCCCCCTCTTTCCTGGGAACGGCCTGGTTGTCATAAATGTGATTCTGTAATATTATTTGTGAATAATTAATTATTGATTCATATGATAAGAAAATATTTATTTTATGTGGATATAAATGAGGGATATATTTTTGTGGTTAAAAATGAAGGAGTTAATGTTGAGGTGTTTTATCAGTATTTTTATCGGAATGGAGGTATTAAAAATCAAATCAGGATTTTTGAGAAATATTACGGGTGTTATAATTTTTAATCCGACCGTTGGATCGTGGTAATTTTTGGATATGTTATACATATATAAGTTGAGTATATGTCCACAAATTTTGAACCGTTAAAAATGAACGTATGATTTATTATGAATTTTACAAGATGACTGGTTCAGAAATTGTTGAATTTTCGGAGTTTATCATTTTGATGGAAAATTTTAGAATTGGTGGGCCCCACTTGTGGTTGGTGAAGAAATGTGCTGAATTATATTTCAAATGTGGTGGGTGGGAATAGTAGCAGGTAAAGCCATCAGGTTGCAGGTCAAACCTACTAAAATTTTCCTATAAATAGAGGGCTAAGTTAGAATTGAAAATCACACCAGAAACAAGTTTTCTCTCTTTCTCTCTCTAGATTATTGAGTGTATTTTGTGAGTATTTAGATACTTTGAGAGTTTCTATTCATCAGAGCAAGTTTCTTTCAGCCTTATATCGGTATTCCGACCAGAAGTACTGATATCTTGAGGTAAGGGATATTATTTTCTTCTTAAATGATATTATTTTCTTCAATATCATTATGCTGAAATATTGATATGAGTTTTTATCAAATTTGGAACTTTTTGTGTCGGGGTTACTATTCATGTATACGGTACTATTCACGTATACGGCACTATTCACGAATACGGCACTATTCACCGAAAAATAAAATTTTTCCTTTTTGTCCAAGATGTCTATTATGGTTACTATCTTTGATTGTATCCATGTTTTGATCTTTATTTTTGAATTCTGCTTCACAATTGATTATTATGAAGTATTATTGATCTTGGATAAACTGTTATACGAATCCCTACTATTTGTCCTTCTGTCTCATTGGATTCGTTCTCTTTAAGATATTTTTTATCATCCTCAGTCCTAAATAATGATATTACTGAATATCTTTGGCCTGTAGTGCAAAGATGTATAATTACTTGATGAATATCTTTGGCCTGTAGTGCAAAGATGAACAGGTGTTGAGATGAACATGACCGACTGATGATACAAATGAATATCTTTGGCCTGTAGTGCAAAGATGAATATTTGGTTAAAGATGATTATTAATTGATGTTACAGGGATAAAATATTGATGATGGACTTTTAAATCTTAGAAGATAGTAGAATTCTTTCTCTACTTGACTCTTCTAATGGTTTGTTGTTTCCGCTGCAGTTGTTGATCTAAAACTTGTTGTCGATTATATTTTATCAGATTTTTCCCTGTTGAAGACTAACGATAATTTGTTGTATATTATCTTAGTCATAATATTCTTTACTGGCTAGTTGAGCTCATCCTTTTCCTTTTTGTTCCATTTTTCTTCTCAGGAGGTGAGAACATAGCAGGATCTAGTCGGGGTATGGAGTGATGGTTCTAGAAAGATGTTTTAGCAGTCCTCACTATTTCTGTAAAATAGTGTTTGAATAATTGTAATGAGGATTTATTTGAGTGTGGATATTGTCTAGAAGACAATATTTATATTTAAACTCACAGTATGTGTTGTCGTATTTTGCACGACAATTGTATTATTGAAGTTGTAGTTTGCTTTCTGTACCATGTATTTGGCGACTCAGAATGTGTGTTGTATACCTATTTTGGGGGCTTCACAAACATGGTTATAATTATTGTTTATATAAATTCTGAAATGATTATATATTTCTTTGAGATATTAATATATTTGGCCTGTAGTGCAAATATGAACTGTTAATGAATATATTTGGCCGTAGTGCAAATATGAACTGTTGAGGAATATCTTTGGCCTGTAGTGCAAAGATGAATTGTTGATGAATATCTTTGGCCCGTAGTGCAAAGATGACATGTTGTGAATATCTTTGGCCAGTAGTGCAAAGATGAACAGATGTTGAAAGATAAACATGACCAAACTGGTGATACAAATGAATATCTGTTGGCCGTAGTGCAAAGATGATTTATTAGTATGATTATGAAAAGAAATGTGATTTGGTGTAACCATGATCTTTGATGTTTCAGGTAAAGATAGGTGATGAAAATATCTTCGTCCTGGATGAGAAGAGGAATTTAGAACAACATTATGATTATGATTATTTATATGAATTGTGGACCAAACTGTTGATTGATGTTACAGGGATAAAACATTGTTGGTGGATTTTTAACATGGAGAAGATAATAGACTTTAAGAGTCTATTTGACTCTTCTAATGGATTGCATGTTCCGCTGCAACTATGGTTGAAATTTTTTTATCATCTACCAGATATTCTAAATCTCTGATTTATTATTGATGAAGGCTATTGATAATTTAATTATCTTTAATTCATGATATTCTTTACTGAGCTAGTTGTGCTCACCCTTTTGCGTCACAATTCCTTTCCAGGTAATAAAATGTAGCTGGGTCGAGCGAGGGTAACGGGGAATAGAACGGTGGTCTCTAGCTGTGGATGTTCTCCCGAGCATTATAGAAAAATTCATTTAGTAGTTTTATTTGGTGAATCTAATTAGGTAATGTGTACCCAACTTGGAAGGGTGGTTTGCCACTATCATACAAGATGTCTAACGACATACAACCTCGTGTCATCATAAGACATGATTGTGCACATCCGCTTGTCAGTATATCTACAAGCACTACCTATATAATCTTGGTATTTGTTTGAAGTATAATTCTCAATTAGAGACAATGGAGATAATGATAAGTCAAGAGAAGAATCACCATTGGGAAGAATATGATAGTAATCTTCTCGTTTTTTTCTTTAGGGTATATTGGATCAACCAAGGATAATTCTGTGGACATATGATATCTATCATAACAGAAGCATGGCCTCCCATGTACGAAAGTTTCCTGAGCACTTCCCAAAGATTTATTTTTCTAAATTTCTAAAAAGTTTTTGACTATACCTTATGTAAGTGTCATTTGTGAGGTGATGTCCACAGATGGAACATGAGTCACACTTGGTATATATTTGTATCCAAACTCACAGCATATGTGTTGTTGTATTTTGCACGACAATTGTGGTAATAAAGTTGTAGTTATTTTATGTACCATGTATTTGGCGACTCAGAATGGGTTGGATGGAATGGACCTATTTTGGGGATGTCACACTACTGGCTAAAGATATTCAACATGTCATTTTTGCACTACGGGCCAAAGATATTCATCAACAATTTATCTTTGCACTACAGGCCAAAGATATTCATCAATATTTCATCTTTGCACTACAGGCCAAAGATATTAATATCTCAAAGAAATATATAATCATTTCAAAATTTATATAAACAATAATTATAACCATGTTGATCAATTCATCTTTGCACTTAAGTTTAAAGATATTCACTTATAAATTCAATGGTCATGATCATACCAATCAACGATTCAACTTTGCACTACTGGACTACCCAAAGAGAACCCATAGTCATGATCATACCAAAATCTACCCATCTTTACACTCAAGTCAAAGAAAAATATCATCATTAGGGTTATAAAAAGTTATATAATAATAAAAATAATATGATCAACATCTAGTTTAATCTCAAGAGTAATATTCATAAACCAACTATAATTTGGTTAAAAAAGAAACCAATTTTGTCGTGAATACTAACTCGTGAATAATAATTCATGAATAGTAACTCGACACAAAAAGGTAGAAATTCAACAATAAAATACATATCAATATTTTGGTATAATGATATTGAAAGAAAAATATTTCTTAAGCTTATAAAAAATTTATTTTAATTGTTTACACTTTACTAAATAATACATTTAATCATTCTAAAATGCCAAACTTATAAGATTTTATCACCAATAATCAAAACCCTCATCAAAAATCTGCATAGACCTCATATAGGATTCTCAAGTCATAAAATCCTATTTTCCAATTTTCTTACTTCACAAAACATATTTAATTCATTTACTCATAACTAGACTATTTTTCTGAAAAAAACCAAATCAGTTCTAAAAAATATTTTTTTTCTGAGATTTAGCATAATATAGTCCCATAGTGAACATGTATTTTTTTCAGAATTTTTAAAAGTCATTTACTATTTTTCATATGGCCAAAACAGCCGAATATTTAGACATTTATCAAAAATAATACTTTTGTCTAAAAATTCTGAAATTTACAGAGTATACTTCTATCATATACATGTACTCCCAATAAAAATTTCATCAATTTTGGAGTTAACCACAAGGAATTATAAGCGGTTACTTTTAAAATAGTCTTTTCTCATAAAATTCATAACTCTTAATCTATACATCCAAAAATCACCATTTTTGGACACAATCAAGAAAACTCATCAAAATATCATTCAAATTTTTCCAGAATTTTGAAGATCAGAAAAATTACGAAACTGAAAATCATAACAACCCTTAAAATCCCTTACTATCCCTTACCTCAAAAGAGCAGTACTTCTGATCGGTATGCAAAGCCGAAGAAAACTTACACTGAATAGTAACTCTCAAAGTATCTAAATACTCACAAAATATGCTTCATAATATAGAGAGAGAAAGAGAGAAAGCTTATGTTTCTGGTGTGTTTTTCAATTCTAACTTAGCCCTCTATTTATAGGAAAATTTTGGGTAGGTTGACCTGCAACCTGATGGCTTTACCTGCTACTATTCCCACCTACCACATTTGAAATATAATTCATTCAGCACATTTCTTCACCAACCATAAGTGGGGCCCACCAATTCTAGAATTTTTCTACCGAAATGATAAACTCCGAAAATTCAACAATTTCTGAACTAGTCATCTCGTAAAATTCATAATAAATCATACGTTCATTTTTAAACGTTTTAAAATTTGTGGACATATACTCAACTTATATATGTATAACATACCAAATATTACCATGATCCAACGGTCGGATTAAAATTATAACCCTCGCAAAATATCTCAAAAACCCTAATTTTAATACCTCCATTCCGACAAAAATACTGATAAAAACCTCAATACTAACTCTTTCATTTTTAACCACAAAAATATATCCCTCATTTATATCCACAAAAAATAAATATTTTCTTATCATATGAATCAATAATTAATTATTCACAAATAATATTACAGAATCACATTTATGACAACCAGGCCGTTCCCAGGAAAGAGGGGGCTTTCCAATAAGGATTTATCCTTACTGGCGCGCAATTAGATGACCAACCTCTCCTTAGACAGAACTTTCTAGACATTGCCAATAATGCTATCTAATAATACTATTCAAATAATATGAATTATTGATCTGATAATGGGAAATAACTGTGCAGCAACAATTATTGAACAACAATAATACAAAATTTCAACGTAGCAATTATTGAATCAATAAAATAAAATATTGAACAGTAATTACTGTACAATTATTGAGTAGTGCCTTCTTACGTAAGAATCAATAATTTCAAAAATACTATGCAATACCGTGTGCTACTGTGCAATAACGCGTATTACTGTATTTTAACCACCGGTTATTCCAACAGTGTTAACGGTAACAACTACGCTGTTATTTGTAAAAACTCAAATTTGTCGTTTTCTTCACCCGACAGTTATTCTGTTATGGGGCCCACAAATGGCTGCGCCGTCGTACGAATATTCCCCGACAGAAAGAATATTCCACGACCAAACGAATATTCCCCGACAACAATGATTATTTTATAACCACTTGCTTATTTGAAAAAAAATCATATTTCACTCATAACTTTAAACTTTTATCAATTTAACCATTTACTGAATAGTAATTATAAGAAAAATTGAATACTTTTATTTCATAAAATTCGGGGTCTTACAAACAGTGTTGAAAAACTTTTTAAATCATAGAAGATAGTAGATTTTATTTTCTACTTGACTCTTTTAATGGATTGCTTGTTCTGCTGCAGTTAAACTTGATGTTCGTTATATTTTATCAGTTAACACTGTTGAAGGCTAATGATAATTTATTCTGCATTATCTTAGTCATAATATTTCTTACTGGGCTAGTTGAGCTCACCATTTCTTTCACTGTTCTCTTCAGGAAATGAGAATATAGCTGGGACGAGTCGGGGAACGGAGTGATGGACCAGATGATAGTATTAGTAGTCCTCACTATTTTATTAAATAGTGTGACAATAATTGTAATGAGGACTCCTTTTGAGTTTGTATAGTCTCTAGTAGACAATAATTGTATTCAAACTCACAGTTATGTTTTGTCGTTTTGTACACGATAGTTGTATTAGTAAGTTGTATTTGTATTCTGTACCATATATCTGACGACCCAAGATGGGTGATGTATACCTAATTTTGGGGGCGTCGCATTGACATCCATTTTTTAATAAACGAATAGCTTTATGGCTTGAGTTGACCGTGATTGATTTTAATGGTTTAGTTGTTTGAATTCGCATAATAGGTTGTTTAGGAATATGAAGGCTAACAACCTTACGAAAATAATCAATTTTAGCATGGTGAGTAGTTAACCAATCAATTCCTAGAATCACGTCAAATGCAAGTATTTTTAATGAAATAAGATCGACAGGTAATGTGAGGGTACCGATTTGAACCAAACAAGACTTATAAACAGTGGATGTAATGAAGGTTTCTCCCAACGGAGTTTCTACAGATAAGTCAAAGTCTAATTTCTCCGGAGTCAAATTTAATCGTTGAGCGCAAATAGGAGAAATAAAAGAATGGGTAGAACCGGTATCAAATAAGGTATAGACTTTGCTAGAGTTTACGATAAGCTTACTCGTGATGATCTCATTCGGGTTCCTTGCTTTCTGGGAGGTCACAACAAACGCTCTCCCTTGCACTACCGGCTTTGAGTTTTCTGGAACGGCCTTTGGTGCCTCCATCCTGGCTGAACTTGTCTTTGGTGAACGACAAAATCTGGCTAAGTGACCTTCTCTTCAATAATTATAGCATGCTTTGGACGGCATCGCGCAGTTTGGACTGATGTGTCCCTCCTCTCCGCATTTGAAGCATATGATAGGTGGTCGTTCTCCTTCCTTAACAACGGGTGCTGGTGCTGACGTCATTTTATCATTGTTGAATCTCCTCTTCTTGAAATGTCCATTCTTATTGTTTTGGCCCTGATTACCACCGAAGTGGTTACCATTTCTGGCCTGTTGATTTTATCCACGCTTGTTGTCACCGCTTCGATGACTGCTCTCGCTAGTATTATCATTTTGCCGGCTGCTCTCTTTTGGTTACGTTGACTCATTATCGTGCTCCACTAACTGAGCCCTATTTACAACATCTGAATACAAACACAGTTTATGAGAAATAAGATGTTGACGTATCTTCGGATTTAAACCTCTTAAAAACATTCGCGTCATTCTCTCTTCATTATCCACCAAGTGGGATGCAAACCGAGATAACTCGGCAAACTTCGCTTCGTACTGTGACACGGTCATATTATTCTGCTCCAGCTTGATAAACTCCACCTCTTTCATGTGACGAATACTTTTGGGAAAGTACTTGTCGTTGAATAGCTCTTGGAACTTCTCCCAAGATATCTTGAGTGCGTCAGGCTGAGTATGTTTTACAGATTCCCACCAGTAATCTGCTTCTTCACGCAACATGAAGGTGGCGAAGGGAACTTTTTGCTCCTCGGAGCATCCCAAGACATCAAATATCTTGGTGATCTGCTTTATCCATGCTTCCGCCTTAAGTGGTTTTGGCTCTCCAATAAACTCCGGTGGCCCCAACTCCTTGAACTGCTTAGCGGTGACCAACCGAGAGTTTCCAGTGTTTCCACCTGTATTTTGGACAGGAGCCACTCTCGCCTACTGTTGCATAAATTGCATAAAGTCTCTGAACATTCCATCGTTCATCATTTGGTCAGTGTTGTTATTTGCCTGAGGAATGTCGCCTTCCTGATGCACATTATCCTGATTATTGATCTGTGAAGACTTGACGGTCCCCTGTGCTCCATTGCTATTCTCAACATTCTCAGATGTCATTTTTAGATACTGCCACAAAACAAAGATTAATTAACATATAACATATTATCCTTATACTTTGACCGACCACTTAAATACCAAATAAACTTAGGTAGGTCATACTAGTGAAAGAATTCCCCGTCTCTCTCCTCCTAGTTCTTGTCTCACACCTTAGCCAGGGATCATATCCCTAAGCTCTGATACCAACTGTGACGTCCCCACAAATCGGTATACATCACCCATCTTGGGTCGCCAGATACATAATACAGAATTCAAATACAACTTATTAATATAACTGTCGTGTACAATACGACAAAACATAAACTGTGAGTTTGAATACAAATATTGTCTACTAGAGAGTATACAAACTTAAAAGGAGTCCTCATTACAATTATTATTACATTATTTCACAGAATAGTGAGGACTACTAATGCTATCCTCTGGACCATCACTCCGTTCCCCGACTCGTCCCAGCTATATTCTCATTTCCTGAAGAGAACAGTGAAAGAAAGGGTGAGCTCAACTAGCCCAGTAAGAAATATTATGACTAAGATAATGCATAATAAATTATCATTAGTCTCTAACAATGTTAAACTGATAAAATATAATAGACATCAAGTTTAACTGCAGCGGAACAAGCAATCCATTAAAAGAGTCAAGTAGAAAATAAAATCTACTATCTTTTATGATTTAAAAGGTTTTTCATCACTGTTATCGCTGAGACTCAGCTTAATAAATATTTCACATCATCGAATCACCCCTGCACTACGACCAAGGATATTCTTTAGTATCACGGCCACAATTATCCATGCACTACGGGCCAAGAATATTTGTGTATTCATTAATGGTCATGATCATGCCAACAACTGTCCATCAATGCACTACGGGCCAATGAGGACTTTTACCACATCATTTGTAATATTACGGTCATGATTATACCGAATAACCCCTGGTTATAACCATACCAAGTCCATCTGTGCACTACAGGCCACAGATGACTTTAAAAAATAACCATGAGGATGATGACAATGATATAAAAATTCAATAAAATAAGTTCAAGAATTAATTTGTCCAAGAACTAATAACGTCCAAATTGTCAACATGATACTTCTGTGTAGAGTAAAATTCAAGAATGATCAGAAGAATATTTTCATGAAAAGATACTGGATGAAGCGCAAATATCAAGGATATTCTACTAATTTCATGGAGTATAGAAGTCAAAACTTTAACCAACTGAGTATAATAAAGAATGGAATAACAAAAGAAATCACCATGCATACGGTACTTTGCATAGACAGGTTATTCCAACAGAATAATAATAACGGAACCAGGTCAGGCAAAATTTGCACCGACAGGATGTTCCAACAGAATAATAAAGACGGAACCAGGTCTGGTGTAAAACACATAAACAGGATGTTCCAACAGAATAATAATAAAGACGGAACCAGGTCCGGTGTAAAACACACATACAGGATGTTCCAACAGAATAATAATAAAGACGGAACCATGTCCGGTGTAAAACACACAAACAGAATGTTTCAACAGAATAAAAGAAGAATATCACCAAGTATAGGGTAGACCGCGTATACAGGTTATTCCAACAGAATAATAAGAAATGGAATAACAACACTTCTCTTCATGAATAAGAAATAATAACACTCTTGACGAGTACAACAAATAATATCCCTTACCGTAAAAGAAACTGAATATAAGAGTAGGGAAGTAGCAGAATACTTTTATTCTTTCTCTCTACAGTTTATCTCTCTAGAGTTTCAGTGAATTCGTAAGAAAATAATGAAGGAATGAGCTTCTATTTATAGGAGAATTGAAGGTGTACTGTTGAGAAACGGACGCAACATTTATTTTTAAAAAAATCACAGACGGAACATCACAACAACATATAAGTATTCATTTTTCAAAGAGTTGTCCAATGAATGTCTAGGTTTGAAAATCATCCCATAATCTGCTAAACAAAGCTACCAAATGTCAAGGCCCCAACCAATCAAAATAAAAGAGAAAGATTATAAAACATATCTATATATATAATCAACACATGGTGTAAACCTAAATATATATATATATATAATAATAATAATTGCTCTCTCCTCCCACGTGAACACAAATTTTCCTCCACCCACTTTGTCAACTTGACAACTTTATACATACATACATATATATATATATATATATATATATATATATAAATACCTATCTTATATATATAACTCTAATATATATATAAGTAATAAAACAAAACTGAGATGACTTCTCACGTAAGCATTAATAATCAATACCGTGTGTTACTATACAACCACACGTATTACTGTACTTTTACTACCGAGTAGTTCAACAGTATTAACGGTAAAACTTCCGTCGTTATTTTTATAAAAATATTTTTGTCGTTTTCTCAATCCGACAATAATTCTGTTGCGGGGTCCACCCATGATTGAGCCGTTGTACGAATATTCTCTGCTAAAACGAATATTTCCCGACCAATCGAATATAATATAACAACTTGCATACTATACAAAATTTATAAATATTACCCACAACTATAACATTATATAAATTTTCACTCCATAATATTCAAAAATAATATTTATAGAAAATTCATCTTTATTCAAAAAGTTGAGATTTTACAGTGCCAACTTGGATTAAGCAAGATTTATAAATTGTAGATGTAATAAAAGTTTCTCCTAACGGAGTCTACACAGATAGGTCAAAGTCTAATTTCTCTGTAGTCAAGTTTAAACGTTGAGCACAAGCAGGAGAGATAAAAGAATGGGTAGAATCGGTATCTAGTAAAGTATAAACTTCGCAAGAATTCAAGATTAGCTTACCCGTGATCACCTCGTTCGGGTTTCTCGCGTTTTGGCCAGTCACGACAAACGTTCTTCTCGGAACCGCTGATTTCAACTTATCCGGGACAGCTTTTGGAGTCACCATCCCCGCTGAACTTGGTTTTGCTATAGAACACTCTCGAGCTATATGACCCTTCTATCCACAGTTATAACATACCTTGGATTATTGTGGGCAGTTTGGGCTGATATGTCCCTCTTTTCAGCATTTGTAACATACGACCGGTGGTCGTTCTTCTCCCCTAGAAACAGTTGATGTTTGTGCTGACGTCTTCACGTTATCATTTTTGTACCTTCTCTTCTTGAAATCTCCTCCCGACTCGCTCCTTCTATTATCACGGCCACGATTTCCACCAGAGTAGTTACCGCTTTTGTCCGAATATTTTCCTCCCTGTTGGTTTTCATTGGTCTGATGACCGCTGCCACCGGTATTACCTTGGTTGTGTTCCCTCGGTTGAATATACTCATTATCTCGCTCTAATAATTGAGCCATGTTTACAACATCTGAATATAAAAAAATTTTATGAGAGATAAGATATTGTCGAATCTCGGGTTTTAAACCTCTCAGAAACATCCTTGTCATTCGTTCCTTATTCTCGACCAAATGAGGTGCAAACCTGAATAACTCTGCAAACTTCGCCTTGTACTGGGACACCGTCATGTTATTTTGTTCCAGTCTAATAAACTCTACCTCCTTCATATGACGAATACTTTCAGGAAAGTACTTGTCATTAAACAGTTTTTAAAATGTTTCCCAAGACATGTTGAGTGCGTCAGGCTGGGTATGCTTCACAGACTCTCACCAGTAGTCTGCCTCACCGCGGAACATAAAGGTGGCAAATGGAACTTTCTATTCCTCTGTGCATCCCAAGACATCGAATATCTTGGTAATTTGCTTGACCCACGTTTCTGGCTTGATCGGATCTGGCTTTCCCTGAAAGTCTGGTGGTCCCAAGTCTTTAAACTGCTTGGCTGTGACAAATCGCGCGTTGTTATGATTTCCACCCGTATTCTGCACACGAGTCTCCCTCGTCTGATTTTGCATGAACTGCAAAAAGCTCCTAAACATTCCATCATTCATCGTTTGCTCGGTAATGTTGTTTACAGGAGGAATATTACCAGCCTGTTGCACATTCTCCTGATTGGTAGCTAAAGGTGTTTCCACGGTCTCATACACTCTATTGTTAACGTTCTCAGCAGCCATTCCTAAATATTGTCATAAAATAAGGGTTAATTAAATAAATTAACATATCACATAATATCCCTATATTATGACCAAGCAACAAATAAGCTTAGGTAGGACACACTAGCGAAGAATTTACTCGTCTCTCTCCTCCTAGTTCTATTCTCCGATCTCCGCCAGAGACCATATCCCTAAGCTCTGATACCAACTGTGAAGCCCCCAAAATAGGTATACATCACCCATTCTGAGTCGCCAAATACATGGTACAGAAACAAATACAACTTCATTAAAATAATTATCGTGCAAAATACGACAACACAAATACTGTGAGTTTAAATACAAATATTATCTTCTAGACAATATCCACACTCAAATAAGTCCTCATTACAATTATTGAAACACTATTTTATAAAATAGTGAGGACTGCTAACACAACTGACTGGAAACATCACTCCACACCCCGACTAGTTCTCGCTATATTCTCGCCTCCTGAGAAAAATAGAACAAAAAGGAAAAGGGAGAGCTCAACTAGCCCAGTAAAGAATATTATGACTAAGATAATAAACAACAACTTATCATTAGTCTTCAACAGGGAAAAATCTGATAAAATATAATAGACAACAAATTTTAGATCAACAACTGCAGCGGAAACAGCAAACCATTAGAAGAGTCAAGTAGAGAATGAATTCTACTACCTTCTAAGATTCAAAAGTCCATCAACGATATTTTATCCCTATAACATCAATCAATAACCATCTTTAATCAAATATTCATCTTTGCACTACAGGTCAAAGATATTCATTTGTAATACCAGTCGGTCATGTTCATCTCAACACTTGTTCATCTTTGCACTACGGGCCAAAGATATTCATCAGTTAATCATTCATCTTTGCACTACAGGCCAAAGATATTCAGTAATATCATCATTTAGGACTGAGTATGATGAAAAATATTTTAAAGGAAACGAATCCAGTGAGACAGAAGGACAAATATTAGGGATTCATATTACAGTTTATCCAAGTGCAATAATATTCCATAACAACCAATTTTGAAGTAGAATTCAAAAATAAAGATCAAAACATGGATACAATCAAGGATAGTAACCATAATAGACATCTTGGACAAAAAGGAAAAAATTTATTTTTCGGTGAATAGTGCCGTATTCGTGAATAGTGTCGTATACGTGAATAGTGCCGTATACGTGAATAATAATCCCTACACAAAAAGTTTTAAATTTGATAAAAATTTCATATCAATATTTCAGCATAGTGATATTGAATAAATAATATCATTTAAGAAGAAAATAATATCCCTTACCTCAAACGAACAGTACTTCTGATCAGAATATCGTATATGAGGCTGAATGAAACTTGTGCTGAATAGCAACTCTCAAAGTATCAAAATACTCACAAAATACGCTCGAGAATATAGAGAGAGAAAGAGAGAAAACTTATGAATTCTGGTGTGATTTTCAATTCTAACTTAGCCCTCTATTTATAGAAAATTGTTAGCACGCCGAAGCAGACTTGACCTGCAACCTGATGGCTTTACCTGCTACTATTTCCACCCACCACATTTGAATAAAAATTTCAGCATATTTCTTACCAACTAAAAGTGGGGCCCACCAATTCTAGAATTTTTCACCAAAATGATAAATCCCGAAACTTCAATAATTTCTGAATCAGTCATCTCTTAAAATTCATAACAAATTATACGTTCATTTTTAACGGTTCAAAATTTGTGGATATATACTCAACTTATATATGTATAACATATCCAAAAATCACAACGATCCAACGGTTGAATTAAAAATTATAACTCACATAATATAACTCAAAAACACTCGTTTAATTTTTTAATACCTCCATTCCGACAAAAATACTGATAAAACAACTCAGCATTAATTCTTTTATTTATAACCACAAAAATATATCCCTCATTTATATCCACAAAAAAAAATATTTTCTTATCATATAAATCAATAATTAATTATTCACAAATAATATAACAGAATCACAATTATGACAATCAGGCCGTTTCCAGGAAAGAGGGGGTTTTTCAATAAGGATTTCTCCTTATTGGTGCGCAATTAGATGACCAAACCTCTCCTTAGACATAATTTTCTAGACATTGCCAATAATGTTATCTAATAATATTATTCAAATAATATGAATTATTGATCTGATAATGGAAAATACTGTACATCAATAACTATTGAAACAACAATAATATAAAATATCAACGCAACAATTATTGAATCAATAAAATAAAATATTGAACAGTAACTACTGTAACAATTATTGAGTAGTGCTTTCTTACGTAAGAATCAATAATTGGTGCAATACCGTGTGCTACTGTATTTTAACCACCGGGTATTCCAACAGTATTAACGGTAACAACTACGCCGTTATTTATAAACAATTTATACTTGTCGTTTTCTTCATCCAATCGTTTTCTGCAAGACCCCAAATTTTATGAAATAAAAGTATTCAATTTTTCTATTTAGTAAATGGTTAAATTGATAAAAAGTTAAAGTTAAGGGTGATATATGAATATTTTTCAAAATAAGCAAGTGGTTATAAAATATTCATTTTGTCGGGGAATATTCGTTTGGTCGTGGAATATTCTTTCTGTCGGAGAATATTCGTATAACGGCGCAGCTATTTGTAGGCCCCATAACGAAAAGCGATTGGATGAAGAAAACGACAAAATTGAGTTTTTATAAATAACGGCGTAGTTGTTACTGTTAACACTGTTGGAATACCCGGTGGTTAAAATACAGTAATACACGTTATTGCACAGTAGCACACGGTATTGCATAGTATTTTTGAAATTATTGATTCTTACATAAGAAGACACTACTCAATAATTGTTTCAGTAATTACTGTTCAATATTTTATTTTATTGATTCAATAATTGCTACGTTGAAATTTTATATTATTGTTGTTCAATAATTGTCACTACACAGTATTTTCTATTATCAGATCAATAATTCATATTATTTGAATAATATTATTAGATAACATTATTGGCAATGCCTAGAAAGTTCTGTCTAAGGAGAGGTTTGGTCACCTAATTGCGCGCCAGTAAGGAAAAATTCTTATTAGAAAGCCCCCTCTTTCCTGGGAACGGCCTGGTTGTCATAATTATGACTCTGCAATATTATTTGTGAATAATTAATTATTGATTCATATGATAAGAAAATATTTATTTTATGTGGATATAAATGAGGGATATATTTTTGTGGTTAAAATGAAGGAGTTAATGTTGAGGTGTTTTATCTGTATTTTTGTCGGAACGGAGGTATTGAAAATCAAATTAGGGTTTTTAAGATATTTTGCGAGGGTTATAATTTTTAATCCGACCGTTAGATCATGGTAATATTTGGATATGTTATACATATATAAGTTGAGTATATGTCCACAAATTTTAAACCGTTAAAAATGAACGTATGATTTGTTATGAATTTTACGACATGACTAGTTCAGAAATTGTTGAATTTTCGGAGTTAATTATTTTGGTGGAAAATTCTAGAATTGGTGGGCCCCACTCTTGGTTGGTGAAGAAATATGCTGAGATTTTTATTCAAATGTGGTGGATGGAAATAGTAGCAGGTAAAGCCATCAGGTCACAGGTTAAGTCTGATTCAGCGTGCTATCATTTTCCTATAAATAGAGGGCTAAGTTAGAATTGAAAATCACACCAGAAATATAAGCTTTCTCTCTTTCTCTCTCTATATTATGAAGCATATTTTGTGAGTTTTTAGATACTTGGTGAGTTACTATTCATCAGTGCAAGTTTCCTTCAGCGTCATATCCGATATCCAGTCAGAAGTGCTGCACTTTTGAGGAAAGGGATTGTAAGGGATAGTAAGAGAATTTAAGGGTTGTTATGTTTTTCAGTTTGTAATTCTTCTGACCTTTAGAAAATTCTGAAAAAATTTGAAATGATATTTTGATGAGTTTTATTGATTGTGTCCAAAAATAGTGATTTTTGGATGTATAGATTAAGAGTTATGAATTTTACGGGAAAAGACTATTTTAAAAGTAATCGCTTATAACTCCTTATGGTTAACTCCAAAATTGATGAAATTTTTATTGGTAGTATATCTATATAATATCAGTGTACTCTGTGAATTTCAGAATTTTTGGATAAAAGTACAATTTATGATAAATATCTAAATACTCGGCGGTTTTGGCCATATGAAAAATAGTAAATGAGTTTTAAAAATTCTGAGAAAAATATATGTTCAATATGGGACTATATTATGCTAAATCCCAGAAAAAAATATTTTTAGAACTGATTTGGTATTTTTCATGAAAATGGACTAGTTATGAGTAAATGAATTAAATATGTTATGTGAAGTAAGAAAATTAAAAAATAGGATTTTATGGCTTGAGAATCCTATATGAGGTATATGCAGATTTTTGATGAGGGTTTTGGTTATTGATGATGAAATCTTAAGAGTTAGCATTTTATGATGATTAAATGCATTAATTAGTAAAGTGTAAACAATTTAAATAAATTGTTTATAAGCTTAAGAAATATTATTCTTTCAATATCATTTTCGAAATATTGGTATGTATATTATTGTGGAATTTCTACCTTTTTTATGTCGGGGTTACTATTCACGAGTTACTATTCACGAGTTACTATTCATGAGTTACTATTCACGAGTTACTATTCACGACAAAATTAATTTCTTTTTCTAATCAAATTATAGTTTATTTATGAATATTGCTCTTGAAATTAAATCCATGTTTTGATCATATTGTTTTATTATCATATATAACATTTTTATAACCTTAATGTTGAAATTCTCTTTCGCTTGAGTGTAAAGATGGGTAAATTATTGGTATAATCATGACTATGGGTTCTCTTTGGCCTGTAGTGTAAATATGAACTGTTGAGGAATATCTTTGGCTTGTAGTGTAAAGATGAATTGTTGATGAATATCTTTGGCCGTAATGCAAAGATGAATTATTGATGAATATCTTTGGTCTGTAATGCAAAGATGGATTTATTAGTATGATTATAAACAGGAACTATGATTTGATATAACCATGATCTTTGATGTTTCAGGTAAAGACAGAATGATGAAAATATTCTTCGTCCTGGGTGCGAAGAAAAATTTAGAATCACAATTATGATTATGAGTTATTCATATGATTGTGGAAAGGAACTGTTGAGTGATGTTACAGGGATAAAACATTGTTGGTGGATTTTTAACATGGAGAAGATAATAGACTTTATGGTCTATTTGACTCTTCTAATGGATTGCACGTTCTGCTGCAACTATGGTTGAAATTTTTTATCATCTACCATATGTTCTAAATCTCTGATTTATTACTGATGAAGACTATTGATAATTTATTTATCTTTAGTCATGATATTCTTTACTGGGCTAGCTGTGCTCACCCTTCTGTTCACATTTCCTTTCAGGTAATAAGAGTGTAGCTGGGTCGAGTGGTCTATTTGACTCTTCTAATGTATTACACGTTCTGCTGCAACTATGGTTGAAAATTTTTATCATCTACCATAATTTCTAAATCTCTGATTTATTACTGATGAAGACTATTGATAATTTATTTATCTTTAGTCATTATATTCTTTACTGGGCTAGTTGCGCTCACCCTTCTGTTCACAATTCCTTTCAGGTAATAAGAGTGTAGCTGGGTCGAGCGGGGGTAACAGGGGAATAGAACGGTGGTCATCATTTAGGAGTTATATTTGGTGAATCATCTAGGGTGAAGCGAACCCAACGTTAGAAAGGTGTTTTGCCACTATCATACAAGATGTCTAATGACATACAACCTCGTGTCATCATAAGATAGGATTGTGCTTGTGACGCCCCCAAAATAGGTATACAACACCCATTCTGAGTCGCCAAATACATGGTACAGAAAGCAAACTACAACTTCAATAATACAATTGTCGTGCAAAATACGACAACACATACTGTGAGTTTAAATACAAATATTGTCTTCTAGACAATATCCACACTCAAATAAATCCTCATTACAATTATTCAAACACTATTTTACAGAAATAGTGAGGACTGCTAAAACATCTTTCTAGAACCATCACTCCATACCCCGACTAGATCCTGCTATGTTCTCACCTCCTGAGAAGAAAAATAGAACAAAAAGGAAAAGGGTGAGCTCAACTAGCCCAGTAAAGAATATTATGACTAAGATAATATACAACAAATTATCGTTAGTCTTCAACAGGGAAAAATCTGATAGAATATAATCGACAACAAGTTTTAGATCAACAACTGCAGCGGAAACAACAAACCATTAGAAGAGTCAAGTAGAGAAAGAATTCTACTATCTTCTAAGATTTAAAAGTCCATCATCAATATTTTATCCCTGTAACATCAATTAATAATCATCTTTATCCAAATATTCATCTTTGCACTACAGGCCAAAGATATTCATTTGTATCACCTGTCAGTCATGTTCATCTCAACACCTGTTCATCTTTGCACTACAGGCCAAAGATATTCATCAAGTAATCATACATCTTTGCACTACAGGCCAAAGATATTCAGTAATATCATCATTTAGGACTGAGGATGATGAAAAATATCTTAAAGAGAACGAATCCAGTGAGACAGAAGGACAAATAGTAGGGATTCGTATAACAGTTTATCCAAGATCAATAATACTTCATAATAATCAATTGTGAAGCAGAATTCAAAAATAAAGATCAAAACATGGATACAATCAAAGATAGTAACCATAATAGACATCTTGGACAAAAAGAGAAAATTTTATTTTTCGGTGAATAGTGCCGTATTCGTGAATAGTGCCGTATACGTGAATAGTGCCGTATACGTGAATAGTAACCCCGACACAAAAAGTTCCAAATTTGATAAAAACTCATATCAATATTTCAGCATAATGATATTGAAGAAAATAATATCATTTAAGAAGAAAATAATATCCCTTACCTCAAAATATCAGTACTTCTGGTCGGAATACCGGTATAAGGCTGAAAGAAACTTGCTCTGATGAATAGAAACTCTCAAAGTATCTAAATACTCACAAAATACACTCAATAATCTAGAGAGAGAAAGAGAGAAAACTTGTTTCTGGTGTGATTTTCAATTCTAACTTAGCCCTCTATTTATAGGAAAATTTTAGTAGGTTTGACCTGCAACCTGATGGCTTTACCTGCTACTATTCCCACCCACCACATTTGAAATATAATTCAGCACATTTCTTCACCAACCACAAGTGGGGCCCACCAATTCTAGAATTTTCCATCAAAATGATAAACTCCGAAAATTCAACAATTTCTGAACCAGTCATCTTGTAAAATTCATAATAAATCATACGTTCATTTTTAACGGTTCAAAATTTGTGGACATATACTCAACTTATATATGTATAACATATCCAAAAATTACCACGATCCAACGGTCGGATTAAAAATTATAACCCCCGCAAAATATCTCAAAAACCCTGATTTTTAATACCTCCATTCCGACAAAAATACTGATAAAACCTCAACATTAACTCCTTCATTTTTAACCACAAAAATATATCCCTCATTTATATCCACATAAAATAAATATTTCCTTATCATATGAATCAATAATTAATTATTCACAAATAATATTACAGAATCACATTTATGACAACCAGGCCGTTCCCAGGAAAGAGGGGGCTTTCCAATAAGGATTTCTCCTTACTGGCGCGCAATTAGATGACCAAACCTCTCCTTAGACAGAACTTTCTAGACATTGCCAATAATGTTATCTAATAATATTATTCAAATAATATGAATTATTGATCTGATAATAGAAAATACTGTGCAGCAACAATTATTGAAACAACAATAATATAAAATATCAACGCAACAATTATTGAATCAATAAAATAAAATATTGAACAATAACTACTGTAACAATTATTGAGTAGTGCCTTCTTACGTAAGAATCAATAATTGGTGCAATACCGTGTGCTACTGTATTTTAACCACCGGGTATTCCAACAGTATTAACGGTAACAACTACGCCGTTATTTATAAACAACTTATACTTGTCGTTTTCTTCATCCAATCGCTTTCCGTTATGGGGCCCACACAAGGCTGCGCCGTCGTACGAATATTCCCCGACAGCAAGAATATTCCACGACCAAACGAATATTCCCCGACAAAATGAATATTTTATAACCACTTGCTTATTTTATAAAATTTGCACATTTCACCCATAACCAAAGTATTATATCAAATTAACCCCTTATTATTCACAATAATATTTAGAGAAAATTTGATTTTATTCATTAATAAGTTGGGGTCTTACAACCTCCCCTCCTTATGAAATTTCGTCCTCGAAATTGACGTACGTACCTGATGTTTCAAAAAGGTGAGGATACCTCGCTTTCATTTCTGATTCCAACTCCCAGGTCATTTCTTCAATAGCATGGTTTCTCCACAAAACCTTAACTTGTGGTATAACCTTCGTGCGTAGGACATGCTCTTTCCTATCCAAGATCTTAACAGGTACCTCCTCGTACGTTAAATCTTCAGCTATCTCGTCTGGTTCTAACTCAATAATGTGGTTCGGGTCTTTAACATATTTACGAAGCATAGATATGTGAAAAACATTATGAACACGAGACATGCTTGGAGGTAATGCGAGTCTATATGCCACATTTCCTATTCGCTCAAGAATCTCAAATGGACCAACAAATCTTGGATTGAGCTTTCCTCTCTTCCCAAATCTTGTAACTCCCTTCCATGGTGCAACACGTAATAATACATGATCCCCAATATTAAATTCCACGTCCTTCCGATGAAGATCCGCATAACTCTTTTGTCGATCCTGTGCCGTTTGTATACGTTGTCGAATCGTTTGGATCTTCTCTGTAGTAATGCGTACCAACTCTGGTCCCAACAATGTTGCTTCACCCACCTCGTCCCAGCATACTGGAGAACGACATTTTCTTCCATACAACGCCTCGAATGGAGCCATACCTATGCTCGCCTGATAACTGTTGTTGTAGGAGAATTCCACCAATGGTAGGTACTTATCCCAACTCCCTTTGAGATCTAGGACACAAAGTCTTAATAGATCTTCAAGAGTTTGAATAGTCCTCTCTGATTGTCCGTCCGTTTGAGGATGGTATGCCGAACTGAATCGTAAATCCGTGCCCATAGCTTTCTGCAAGCTAACCCAAAATCGTGAAGTGAATCTTGGGTCACGATCCGAAACTATGGATACTGGCATGCCATGCAATCTCACAATCTCGTTCACGTACATACTAGCAAGACGTTCAAGGGAATAAGTCTCACGTATCGGCAAGAAATGAGCGGACTTGGTTAATCTATCAACAATAACCCAAATCGCATCTATGCCTTGAGAAACCTTGGGAAGACCCGTAACAAAATCCATAGTAATGTGTTCCCACTTCCATTTCGGAATCTCAAGTGGTTGCAATGGACCCTTTGGTACTTGATGCTCCGCTTTTACACGTTGACAAGTTAAACATCTCGAGATAAACTCCGCGATCTCTCTTTTCATATTGCTCCACCAAAATGTATGTCGAAGATCGTGATACATTTTGGTACTCCCAGGATGGATTGCAAACGGTGTGTTGTGTGCCTCCATCATTATTCTATGCTTCAAGTCAAAATCGTTAGGAACACAAAGTCTGGAGTTGACTCGAAGTATTCCTTCTTCATCGATTCTTGCTTCTGGAATAGCACCTTCTTGCACTTTCTTCTTCATACGCATCAGCTCCATGTCCGTAGCTTGAGCAGCTTTAACTTTATCGATTAAAGTCGGTTCTACTCGTATATTTGATATCATCATGTGGGTACTTGGAGCCTTCATCTCTATCTCCATCCTTTGCAAGTCATACAAAATGGGCCTTTGTGTTAACAACATTGCACTCGTACCCGCATATGATCTTCTACTCAATGCGTCAGCTACTACGTTTGCTTTTCCAGGATGATATTGGATGGTATGATCGTAATCTTTCAACAGCTCAAGCCAACGTCGTTGCCGCATGTTGAGTTCCTTTTGGGTGAAGAAATATTTGAGGCTTTTATGATCTGTATAGATCTCCACTTTCTCCCCATACAGGTAGTGTCTCCAGATCTTCAACGCAAAAACGACTGCTGCCAACTCCAAATCATGAGTAGGATAATTCCTCTCATATTCTTTGAGTTGTCGTGAGGCATAGGCTATGACTTTCCCATGTTGCATGAGAACACATCCTAACCCTTTGCCTGAAGCATCGCTGTAGATAACAAATCCATCCGAACCAGATGGTATTGTCAGAACAGGTGCCGAAATGAGTCTCCTCTTGAGTTCTTGGAAACTCTTCTCGCATTCCTCACTCCATACGAATTTTGTATCTTTCCGAGTCAGCTGAGTTAACGGAGTAGCGATTCGAGAAAATCCTTCCACAAATCTCCGATAATAACCAGCTAAGCCCAGAAAGCTACGTACTTCGGTTACCGACTTCGGTTGCTCCCAACTTTGTATGGCTTCAATCTTCGCCGGGTCGACAGATACTCCATGTTTTGACACCACGTGCCCAAGGAATGCTACTTCCTCAAGCCAGAACTCGCATTTCTTCAGTTTGGCATATAGCTTGTTTTCACGAAGCCTTTGCAGTACCAGCTTCAAATGGCGCTCATGATCTTCACGGCTTTTGGAATAGATGAGGATGTCATCAATAAAGACAACAACGAACTGATCCAAATATTCTTTGAATACACGATTCATCATATCCATGAAAGCAGCAGGAGCATTAGTCAATCCAAAAGACATTACTAAGAATTCATAATGCCCGTACCGAGTTCTGAAGGCAGTCTTTGGAATATCCTCAGTTTTAATCTTCAGCTGATGATATCCAGAACGAAGGTCGATCTTTGAAAAGAATTGTGTTCCTTGTAACTGGTCGAACAGGTCATCAATGCGAGGTAGCGGATACCTATTCTTGATAGTGACATGATTCAATTCTCGATAGTCGATACAAAGTCGCATACTCCCGTCTTTCTTCTTTACGAATAAAATAGGAGCACCCCAAGGAGACGTACTAGGACGAATAAAACCGATGTCCAACAACTCCTGTAGTTGGACTTTTAACTCCTGAAGTTCAATAGGAGCCATTCGATATGGAGTTTTAGAAATGGGCTTTGTACCGGGTTCAAGGTCAATAAAGAATTCAACTTCACGTTCTGGGGGTAGACCAGGAAGTTCTTCAGGAAATACATCGGGAAATTCTCTAACAATAGAAATATTATTCAAATCTGACTTGTCTTTGTTCAAATCCATAACATGGGCTAAGAAAGCTTGACATCCGTTTTTCAATAAACGAATAGCTTTGTGGCTTGATATGACAGTGACTGATTTTAGTGGTTTAGTAGTTTGAATTCGTATGACAGGTTGGTTAGGAATATGAAAACTAACAACCTTACGAAAACAATCAATTTTAGCATGATGAGTGGTTAACCAATCAATTCCTAAAATCACATCAAAAGCAAGTATCTTTAAAGAGATAAGATCAACAGGTAATGTGATAGTGCCAACTTGGATCATGCAAGATTTATAAACTGTAGATGTAACGAAAGTTTCACCCAACGGAGTTTCAACAGATAAGTTAAAGTCCAATTTCTCCGGAGTCAAGTTTAAACGTTGAGCACAAGCAGGAGAGATAAAAGAATGGGTAGAACCGGTATCTAGTAAAGTATAAACTTCGCAAGAATTCAAGATTAGCTTACCCGTGATCACCTCGTTCGGGTTTCTCACGTTTTGGCCAGTCACGACAAACGCCCTTCCAGGAACCGCTGATTTCGACTTATCCGGGACAACTTTTGGAGTCACCATCCCCGCTGAACTTGGTTTTGCTACAGAACACTCTCGAGCTATATGACCCTCCTTTCCACAGTTATAACATACCTTGGATTGTTGTGGGCAGTTTGGGCTGATATGTCCCTCTTTCCCACATTTGTAACATACGACCGGTGGTCGTTCTCCTCCCCTAGAAACAGTTGATGTTTGTGCTGACGTCTTCACGTTATCATTGTTGTACCTTCTCTTCTTGAAATCTCCTCCCGACTCGCTCCTTCTATTATCACGACCACGATTACCACCAGAGTGGTTACCGCTTTTGTCCGAATGTTTTCCTCCCTGCTGGTTTTCATTGCTTCGATGACTGCCGCCACCGGTATGACCCTGGTTGTGGTCCCTCGGTTGCACATACTCATTATCTCGCTCTAATAATTGAGCCCTGTTTACAACATCTGAATATAAAGAAAATTTATGAGAGATAAGATATTGCCGAATCTCGGGTTTTAAACCTCTCAGAAACATCCTTGTCATTCGTTCCTCATTTTCGACCAAATGAGGTGCAAACCTGGATAACTCTGCAAACTTCGCCTCGTACTGGGACACCGTCATGTTGTTTTGTTCCAGTCTGATAAACTCCACCTCCTTCATATGACGAATACTTTCAGGAAAGTACTTGTCATTGAACAGTTTTTGAAATGTTTCCCAGGACATGTTGAGTGCGTCAGGCTGGGTACGCTTCACAGACTCCCACCAGTAGTCTGCCTCACCGCGGAACATAAAAGTGGCGAATGGAACCTTCTGTTCCTCCGTGCATCCCAAGACATCGAATATCTTGGTAATTTGCTTGACCCACGTTTCCGCCATGATCGGATCCGGCTTTCCCTTAAATTCTGGTGGTCCCAATTCTTTGAACTGCTTAGCTGTGACAAACCGCGCGTTGTTATCATTTCCACCCGTATTCTGCACACGAGTCTCCCTCGTCTGATTTTGCATGAACTGCAAAAAGCTCCTAAACATTCCATCATTCATCGTTTGCTCGGTAACGTTGTTTACAGGAGGAATATTGCCTTCCTGTTGCACGTTCCCCTGGGTGGTGATCAAAGGTGTCTCCACGGTCTGATTTACTCCATTATTAACGTTCTCAGCTGCCATTCTTAAATACTGCCATAAAACAAGGGTTAATAGTCATGTCATATATTATCCCTATACTCTGACCGACCAAATAAACACCAAATAAACTTAGTCAGGTCATACTAGTGAAGGAATTCCCCGTCTCTCCCCTCCTAGTTCTTGTCTCACATCTCAGCCAGGGATCATATCCCTAAGCTCTGATACCAACTGTGACGCCCCCAAAATAGGTATACAACACCCATTCTGAGTCGCCAAATACATGGTACAGAAAGCAAACTACAACTTCAATAATACAATTGTCGTGCAAAATACGACAACACATACTGTGAGTTTAAATACAAATATTGTCTTCTGGACAATATCCACACTCAAATAAATCCTCATTACAATTATTCAAACACTATTTTACAGAAATAGTGAGGACTGCTAAAACATCTTTCTAGAACCATCACTCCATACCCCGACTAGATCCTGCTATGTTCTCACCTCCTGAGAAGAAAAATGGAACAAAAAGGAAAAGGGTGAGCTCAACTAGCCCAGTAAAGAATATTATGACTAAGATAATATACAACAAATTATCGTTAGTCTTCAACAGAGAAAAATCTGATAGAATATAATCGACAACAAGTTTTAGATCAACAACTGCAGCGGAAACAGCAAACCATTAGAAGAGTCAAGTAGAGAAAGAATTCTACTATCTTCTAAGATTTAAAAGTCCATCATCAATATTTTATCCCTGTAACATCAATTAATAATCATCTTTATCCAAATATTCATCTTTGCACTACAGGCCAAAGATATTCATTTGTATCACCTGTCAGTCATGTTCATCTCAACACCTGTTCATCTTTGCACTACAGGCCAAAGATATTCATCAAGTAATCATACATCTTTGCACTACAGGCCAAAGATATTCAGTAATATCATCATTTAGGACTGAGGATGATGAAAAATATCTTAAAGAGAACGAATCCAGTGAGACAGAAGGACAAATAGTAGGGATTCGTATAACAGTTTATCCAAGATCAATAATACTTCATAATAATCAATTGTGAAGCAGAATTCAAAAATAAAGATCAAAACATGGATACAATCAAAGATAGTAACCATAATAGACATCTTGGACAAAAAGAGAAAATTTTATTTTTTGGTGAATAGTGTCGTATTCGTGAATAGTGCCGTATACGTGAATAGTGTCGTATACGTGAATAGTAACCCCGACACAAAAAGTTCCAAATTTGATAAAAACTCATATCAATATTTTAGCATAATGATATTGAAGAAAATAATATCCCTTACCTCAAAATATCAGTACTTCTGGTCGGAATACCGGTATAAGGCTGAAAGAAACTTGCTCTGATGAATAGAAACTCTCAAAGTATCTAAATACTCACAAAATACACTCAATAATCTAGAGAGAGAAAGAGAGAAAACTTGTTTCTGGTGTGATTTTCAATTCTAACTTAGCCCTCTATTTATAGGAAAATTTTAGTAGGCTTGACCTGCAACCTGATGGCTTTACCTGCTATTATTCCCACCCACCACATTTGAAATATAATTCAGCACATTTCTTCACCAACCACAAGTGGGGCCAACCAATTCTAGAATTTTCCATCAAAATGATAAACTCCGAAAATTTAATAATTTCTGAACCAGTCATCTTGTAAAATTCATAATAAATCATACGTTCATTTTTAACGGTTCAAAATTTGTGGACATATACTCAACTTATATATGTATAACATATCCAAAAATTACCACGATCCAACGGTCGGATTAAAAATTATAACCCCCGCAAAATATCTCAAAAACCCTGATTTTTAATACCTCCATTCCGACAAAAATACGGATAAAAACCTCAACATTAACTCCTTCATTTTTAACCACAAAAATATATCCCTCATTTATATCCACATAAAATAAATATTTCCTTATCATATGAATCAATAATTAATTATTCACAAATAATATTACAGAATCACATTTATGACAACCAGGCCGTTCCCAGGAAAGAGGGGGCTTTCCAATAAGGATTTCTCCTTACTGGCGCGCAATTAGATGACCAAACCTCTCCTTAGACAGAACTTTCTAGTCATTGCCAATAATGTTATCTAATAATATTATTCAAATAATATGAATTATTGATCTGATAATGAAAAATACTGTGCAACAATAATTATTGAAACAACAATAATATAAAATATCAACGCAACAATTATTGAATCAATAAAATAAAATATTGAACAATAACTACTGTAACAATTATTGAGTAGTGCCTTCTTACGTAAGAATCAATAATTGGTGCAATACCGTGTGCTACTGTATTTTAACCACCGGGTATTCTAACAGTATTAACGGTAACAACTACGCCGTTATTTAAAAACAACTTATACTTGTCGTTTTCTTCATCCAATCGCTTTCCGTTATGGGGCCCACACAAGGCTGCGCCGTCGTACGAATATTCCCCGACAGCAAGAATATTCCACGACCAAACGAATATTCCCCGACAAAATGAATATTTTATAACCACTTGCTTATTTTGTAAAATTTGCATATTTCACCCATAACCAAAGTATTATATCAAATTAATCCCTTATTATTCACAATAATATTTAGAGAAAATTTGATTTTATTCATTAATAAGTTGGGGTCTTACAGTGCTCTTCCACTTGCTGAGTATATTTACGAGCACTACCTATATAATTTTGGTGTTTGTTTGAAGTATAATTCTCAATTAGAGACAGTGGAGATAATGATAAGTCAAGAGAAGACTCACCATTGGGAAGAATATGATAGTAATCTTCTCATTTTTCTTTGGGGTATATTGGGTCAACCAAGGATAATTATATGGCCATATGATATCTATCACAACCTAGAAGCATGGCCTCCCATGTACAAAGGTTTTCTTGAGCACTTCCCAAAGATTCTAATTTCTAAAACAGTTTTTGACTACACTATTGGGCTATGTCACTTTAGTCATGTTGGGTCAAATGAATTGGGCCCCGCTATTTGACTACACTATTGGGCTTGGTCATTGGATCGGCCCATTACGAAAGGTGTTACTTATCCTATCTTTGACCGATAATCATCACAAAGGGCAGCAGTTGACTGTTATGTCTGCCACCTTTCTGCATGGCATTAATAAGGATGGGACTCCGATTGCCGGCGGGAGGTAACAGTGGTAGCAGGTAGGAAAGTAAGCTACATGCTTTCGGCTGAGATGACCGGGATGAGGGGAGGTGTCAGGAGATAGTGGGTGGCACAGTAAACTGGGTCTTGGGAACGTATGGGACAAAGATCACAAAAGAAAAAGAGGTAACAAAACACTACACACAACATTATCATTTTTACACACTGAGACACTAGTCAATATTTTCCTCCATTGTTAACCTTGTGATCGCCTGTACTGACTCTCACGCCGGAGCTATCCCCCGACGGTCAGGCCGTCAAGCTTTTGGTGTTGACTTGTTGAACTGTGCAGGATCAGAGCGTCTTACGTGATTGGGACGTGGGAGAAGATCTTGGCGTTAACATTGGCGCTAGAAGGAGGGGTGAGTTCTAGTGTCCTGAATATTTTTCAATCACAAACCTTGTTTGTTTTACGTCGGTGTTCATGGGGAAGAGTAGGACACCTACGCCTGAGGGGCAGCCGATGGCTGCCAGTGAATCAATACCGCGAGTATCTGTGAAGGACCGTTTGGGACCTGCACTAAGTGTTCATGCCAGCACGGCGTCCAAACGATCGCATGAAGATTCTCATCTGAGGGCTGGGAGCAAAGCCAAAAGAAGGCTAGTATTTACAGCAGAGAAAGAGTCCGATCATGGCCGGAAACGAGTAGAAGGCACCTCGCCTAGAACTCGATACCGGGACGACAAAGACGAAAAGAATGCCCGCTTGGCTAAGATGACAGACGAAGCTGATAAGGCCATGGAGGCATTACTGAAGTAACGGCAGGATATAGCTGAGCAGATGTCTCGAATGGCAGAGTTAAGGGACGAAGCGTCCAGCTATGTCCAATCTGAAGAACGTGGGCATCGGAGTGGGAAAGAACCTGTCCATTCAGGGCGTGAATCTCGGGGTCAACCTCGGGAAAGGAGAAGGTCCAGAAGCCCTATTCCTCAAAGATCAAAGAGGGCACATCACCCTGTCGGTTCTTGGGAGCAGGGTCAAAGCGAACGGAGAGGTCGATCCAGGATCGTACTCCGGAGAATGCTAAAAAGGCGCTCGTTGTTGCGCATTCCCGCTACGGCAGCCGGATTCCGAGACGAAGCAGATCTAGAGGTCACACACCTGAAAGTCCACTGAGGGCATCTCGCTCTGTGGACCATCATCGTCCTAAAAGCCCCTCGAAAGTCGGGGGTTCAATCGTAAGAAACTGGTCCACTCAGAAGAGGGAGGAGTCACCGGAGAAAGAAGCATCCTCCCAACCCGAGGGCGTGGAGTATCTGGTAAAAGAGGTGAAGGAGCTTCGGAGGCAGCTTGCTGAAGTACAGAAAGTAAAAGATACTTCGGGAAAGAAGGCATCCCCTTTTTCCGCGGAGATTCTGAAGGAAAATGCTGACCCCACCAAGAAGTTACCTCATATTGAAAGTTATGATGGATCGGGAGATCCCTATGACCATAGTCAGGCGTTCGACCGACTGATAGATTATTACGACTTTAGCGATGCTGCTAAGTGTCATACTTTTGTCACAACACTCCGAAAGGATTCCAGACAATGGATGGGGACTTTGCCCTCGGATTCGATTTCATCTTGGGCTGATATGTGCGGTAAGTTCCACGCCCGCTTTGGGAGCAACAGAAGAAGAGGGAAACCAACTGGCTCATTGGCTCAGGTTCGGTAGTACTCGAACGAGTCTTTGGGCCAATATGTAAAGCGATTCCATGAAGCAGTCGGCCAAGTGACAGACCTGAACGATCTATAGGCCGTGGGACTGTTTCAGAATGGTTTAGATCTGGTCAAATCAGAAAAGTTGGTGAAGAAGTTGATGTTTCATCTCTCGAAGAGTCTCGCCGAAGCCTTCGACAAAGCAGAAGGCTATATTGTGGTAGAGGAGGCCATGAATAGCCTCAAGCGTCCCTCTTCAGATCGGCTTAAGGAGACAGATCGGGACAGAACAGAGGAAGACCAGAGTAAGAATGACGGAAACAAAGGTCGTCATGACGGCCGATTAAAGAAATACAACAACAATAATTGGAGACAGGGTGGAGAACGCTCGTCCGCTCCCGCTCAGAGGGTAAACAGGACGTATACTGCGCTCAACGCCGACAGGGCTGTTATCTTGGAGCAGATCAAGAATCAACCTATTTTCGAGCCACCTCGAGATAACTTTAAGCCCGGGAAAGGGAATTCTCGTAAGTATTGTGACTATCACCAAGCCTCGGGTCACGATACGAACGACTGTGTTAGTCTGAAGGATTTTATTGAGAGAAAGGTGCAAGATGGGGCTTTAGTTCACTATGTGGCCGCCCGAACGAACCAGCAGCAGAATAGAGGACCCGTTCAGGCAGCCCAACCAGTTCAGCAAATGTTCCCCGCTCCTGAACAACCTGCAAGGCAAGTGATAGATGTCATCACAGGGGGGACTTCGGGCAAGCTTGTTGGGAAGAAGCGCCGGAGCTATCTGGATTCGGTCATGTCAGTGGCGGGTACCCTCCCGAAGACTGACAGACCATTCTTGGGTACGGTAATCCTTTACTGATGAGGATTACCCTTCGAAATTTATCGAACCGCACGAGGGATCATTAGTCGTGACAGCACAAGTGGGTTCGGTGGATATGAAACGCATGATGATCGACAACGGGTCTTCTGTGGATATCTTATATGCTCATGCTTATCAGAGGATGCATATTGATGGGAAGAAGATGGACATCGGACAGGAGGCCCCTTTATATGGTTTCAACAACGATCCGGTTAAAGTGACTGGAACCATTAAACTGCTGGTTATCTTCGGAACGGCCCCCCAACAGGTAGAAATTATTTGCAAATTTTACGTTGTGAATGTAGATTCTGCTTATAATGCTATTTTGGGAAGACCCACTTTAACTGCTTTGCAAGCTGTAACCTCTATCCTTCATTTCAAAATCAAATTTTCTACGGCTCATGGGGTTGGGGAGGTAAAAGGAGATCTGGATCTGGCCAGAAGATGTTATAGAAATGCCGTGATCACTTCGGGAGTAGGGGTGTCGAAGCAAAAACAGACCATAGCAATAGAGGTCGAACCCTTCACAGAAAGCAGCTCAGAACCGCTGGTCATGCCAGCCGGAGAAACCGAAGAGATAGAGCTCATCCCGGGAAAGGCTAACAAAACGGTGAAAATAGGTTCGGGCCTGCCAGAACCTCTCAGAAAGAACCTCATTGAACTCCTGCAGTGCTATGCTGACATCTTCGCCTGGGAGCCTCAAGATATGCCGGGAGTGAGTAGGGATATTACAGAGCATCGGCTAGAAGTGGACCCGTCGAAGAAGCCAGTTCGGCAAAAGAGGAGGATATTCGCGCCCGAGCGCCAGAGAATCATCGATGAAGAGATTGCGAAGCTGCTAGCTACTGACTTCATCTTCGAGATTGACTATCCGCAGTGGATAGCAAACGTGGTACTGGTCTAGAAGCAGAACGGGAAATGGCGGGTCTGCATCGACTATACAGACCTGAATAAAAATTGTCCGAAGGATTTCTATCCATTACCCCACATTGACCAACTCATCGATGCAACTTCGGGGTACGCCTTGTTAAGCTTCATGGATGCATTCTCTGGCTATCATCAAATCTCCATGTGCAAAGAGGATATACCGAAGACGGCGTTCATTACGCATCGTTCGGTATATGCCTACAAGAAAATGACCTTCGGCCTCATCAACGCCGGGGCCACTTACCAGAGGATGATGAACCATGTCTTCAGGCGTCAGTTGGGCAAGAATATGGAAGTATATGTGGATGACATGATTGTTAAGAGTATGCTGGTGCACAAACATTTGGATGACCTGGAGGAATGCTTTCAAATAGTCCGTCACCACAAATTGAGACTGAATCCTGCCAAGTGCACCTTCGGATTAGGGGCTGGCAAATTTCTGGGTTATCTGGTCAGCCAGAGGGGCATTAAAGCCAATCCAGAGAAAATTCAAGCGATCCTAGACATGAAGACTCCTCAGTCGTTTAAAGACGTTCAGCGTCTGACTGGAAGGATTGCAGCTTTGAGGAGGTTTATGTCCAAATCGGCAGAAAGGTGTTTGCCGTTTTTTGACACGTTGAAAGGGCCGAAGAATGCCAAGACGTTCCAATGGACTTCGGAATGCGAAGACACCTTCCAGAGCATCAAGTCCTACTTATCTTCGGCGCCTTTTTTGGTGAAGCCCGCTCCTGCTGAGCCTTTATATTTGTACTTAGCAGCTAGTTCTTTGGCAGTAGGAGCAGTTTTGGTGTGAGAAGTTGGGGGTAAGCAGCACCTGGTTTATTATGTAAGCCATGTCCTTCGGGATGCCGAAACAAGGTACCCAAATATTGAAAAGTTTGCTTTTGCTTTAATAACTGCTAGTAGAAAGCTTAGGCAATACTTCCAGGATAGGTTGGTAATAGTATACACAGATCAGCCTTTGAAGAAAATATTGGGCAAACCTGAGGTATCGGGGAGATTAACTGCATGGACGATGGAGCTATCTCAGTTCTTCGTTGAATATCATCCCCGAACTGCCATCAAGGGGCAGGCCTTGGCTGATTTTGTGGTCGAATGTTCGTTTTCCGAAGCTGATGAAGCTGTAGCAGAAGCTGGAGGATCTGACAGCATAGTTGCGGTTCTTCAGCAGAAGCAGAGTTCGTGGACGCTGTATGCAGATGGGTCTTCTACCGCAGACGTCAGCGGAGCAGGGATTATTCTGACCAGCCAGGAGGGATTCAAGGTGCAGCAGGCCATCAGATTCCAGTTTAAAGCGACGAACAACGAAGCAGAGTACGAGGCAGTGTTGGCAGGTTTGCGACTAGCTAAGAGTCTCGAAGTGCAAAGAATAATTATCTTCAGCGACTCTCAGTTAGTCGTTAAACAAATCTCCGGGGAATACGAAGCCCGAGGTCATCGAATGATCAAGTATTTGGCGAAATTGAAAGAACGGCTTCAGTATTTCCAATTCTATGAATTTCAAGGGGTCGAACGTGATGGCAATTCCATTGCCGATGCACTCTCCAAATTAGCCACTACGGATGTTAACGTTTTTGATGGATCGATTTACTTGGAAATTTTACAACATCCTAGTGTTCATCATGAATCGGTAATGTGCGTTGACCGAACCAACTGCTGGTTGACCCCATACCTGGAGTACCTGGCAGATGGCGTTCTACCTTCGGATCAGATGCTGGCCAAGAAAATCAAGTTCAAGAGTGCTAATTTCGTTCTGATAGATGGGGATCTGTTCCGAAGGGCCTTCTCGTCTCCACTGCTAAAGTGTTTGACTTCGTCCGAAGCTGATTATGCTCTTCGGGAAGTTCACGAGGGCATCTGCGGTGACCATATGGCTGCTAAGTCATTAGCCTAAAAAGTACTTCGTCAAGGATACTACTGGCCTACCATCTTCAAGGAAGCGACTGAATACGTCAAGAAGTGCGAGAAGTGTCAGCTTAACAGTTCGATCCCACATTAGCCACCAGAAGAGTTATACTCGATCTTATCTCCCATACCCTTCGCTGTCTGGGGGGTTGATATACTAGGTCCGCTACCAAAGGCAAAAGGTCAGGTCAGCTTTGTTATAGTTGCCATCGACTACATGACCAAGTGGGTAGAAGCGAAACCACTTAGGTTAATAACAGAATAGGAATGCTTAAAGTTCATCAAGGAGTCGGTAGTATTTCGGTTCGGAATTCCTAAGGTGGTGATTTCAGACAATGGACGTCAGTTCGTGGGATCGAAATTCGAAGCGTTTTTGAAAGAACTGGGGGTCCAGCACAGAAAGACTTCGGTAGCTCATCCTCAGTCTAATGGACAAGTCGAAGTGACCAACAGAATGTTGCTGAACGGAATCAAGCGCAGATTGGACGAAGCTAAATGAAGATGGCCAGAAGAGCTGCTCAGTGTGTTATGTGCTTATCGGACTACTCCGAGGACCACAACGGGGAATTCACCTTTCAGACTGGCCTACGGTACTGATGCCTTAGTCCCAGTTAAAATTGGATCTCCAAGTCTTTGAGTTAGTCAGTTCAGAGAAATATACAATGATGAATGGTTGAAAGCCAATCTTGATATACTTGAAGAAGTCAGAGAAACAGCCTTGGTCAAACTTGCAGCCTATCAGCGAAGAGTGGCTAAGCATTATAACAAAGGGGTAAAGCTTCGCAGATTCGAAGTAGGGGATTTCGTTCTCAGAGAAGCCGAAGCATCTACACCCCAGAATTTAGGAAAACTGATGCCGAATTGGGAAGGGTCGTATGAAGTCATAGAAGTACCGAAGCCGGGGACTTATCGGTTGAGAGCCTTAGACGGATCAGAGATCAAGAATATTTGGCATGCAGGCAGGCTTCGAAAGTATTTTCAGTAGCTATAATGTCAGTACACCGGAAGTCTGTAAATGGTTTCAAGTCATCATCAACAAAAATTCCTTTCTTTTCAAGCAAATCTTGTCTTCGTTGCTGTTAATGTCATCGGAGTAAGGAGGTTCGGGTGGACTCGTTGATCATTCGATGGTAGCCTCATTGGCAGGTGGTCCTTATGACTTCGTCAGGCCCTGCGTGGTAGGCGAACGTCATTGGTGTAAGGAGGTTCGGGCAGACTCGCTGACCATTCGATGGTAGCCTCATTGGCAGGTGGTCCTTATGACTTTGTCAGGCCCTGCGTGGTAGGCGAACGTCATTGGTGTAAGGAGGTTCGGGCGGACTCGCTGACCATTCGATGGTAGCCTCATCGGCAGGTGATCCTTATGACTTCGTCAGGCCCTGCATGGTAGGCGAACGTCATTGGTGTAAGGAGATTCGGGCGGACTCGCTGACCATACGATGGTAGCCACATCGGCAGGTGTTCCTTAAGACCTTGCCAGGCCCTTCGTGGTAGGCAAGCGTCATCCTTAAGACATTGTCAGGCCCTGCGTGGTAGGCAATTGTTGATCTTTAGACCTTGTCAGGCCCTTCAGGGTAAGCAAGCATCTACCTCACACTTTGATAACGAATAAGTATTCCTTTACTTTGTTATTATTGCCTAAATTTTTCTAAGTGTTGAGTTCGGAATGCCACATTCTTTAACTTCATCTTATCTGTTATACGACTTACCTAGTTGTTAATTAACAGTTTAAGTTAAGTCCGCGAAAGAGCTTGTACATTTTTTAAGATTGGATCGATATTGAAGTGTTGATAAACAGTAAATACACCGAAGTCATAAGGAATAATGTTGATATTTTATTTACATAATGATGTTTACAAAATGATAGAAGCTTTACAAGAATCCTAACAGCTAAGGGAAAAGAGAATCATCTTCAGGGATCGGCTTCGTCTTCCGAAGAATCCAGGATGGTCGGGTCAACCTTGGCAGCGACAAGTCTTGCCTTGTCTTTGCTTCGGCATTCGTCGTATCCATCCGAGAACATCTGGATGATCTCCTCGTTCAACTCTACAGATTTCCGGTATTCTTGTTGAACTTCCCTCCGAAGATCTCCGGTTAGAGGAGGACCCAAATCTCTCAAAGCCCGAAGTTCACGGAGCTCCTCTTCGAGTTTTGCCCGCTCCTTCAGATGTCTCAAATCCCTGGCTTCAAGATCATGTACTTGTACCGCCAGGCTTTTATTGGTCTTCACCATCGTCTCGTTCTTCCCAACAAGAACCTCGTTTCGACGAACCAGGTCTATGTTCGTAGTAACGGTTATTTGGTGGGTGGCCTCGGCTGTCTCCAGCTGTTCTTTCAACTTATTTACGTTCTTCTGAAGGCATTCTTTATTAAAGAGAGTGGTACCGTGGGCCCTTCTCTCTCTCTCCAGAGCCGACGCCAGAGTAACCTTCTCTCGCCTGACTGCATCTTCTTCGGCTTCGGACTCTTTGTATCGGGGAAGAAGTCTCCCGAAGACAGCATTTGCCTACAGACATTTAAAGTGAATTAGTAGAAGAAACAGATGATTCCTAAATATTTTAATTAAATAAACTAACCTTAGCCTGATAGCTCATGCCTTCTTCGATCAAATCCCTAATCGAGCTGTTTCTGAACCGATGATCATCGGTCTCCCGAACAAAGGAGTCGAACAGCTGAAAGGGGAAGTTGGCATTGAACTCCGGCCACACAGTGGGAGAAGATGCGGCTTCTCGCCTGAAGGCGGAGGGGGAAGATCTTGTCGGAGAAGGCACTGATGGCTCGGGGGGCGGTGGTGGTTGATCCTCCGAAGGTTGTTTCCTTTTACGAGACAGAAGTGGAGACTCGGTTGGGTTTTTGAGCTCGTCTTCGGAAATGCGAATCTCCACAGGAATAATGATAGGCGGATCGACTGCAGGAGGAGGAACCCGAAGCTCATCGGCGGACAGAGGAGTCACCTTGGTCTTCCTCTTTTTAATCCAAAGAGCTTGCATTCGCTCGTTCGCAGGCATGTCAATCAAACTCGCTGCAGAAGCTGATTGAGATCCTTGAGGATTTGACCGGACCTTCCGAACAACCCTTTTCTTCTGCCGAGGTCGGCTAGTCCTCTGCAGTTTCTGATCCTTGGAAGACTTCAGCGCCGTGGGCTTCCGAAGCCGGAAGTTCTTCCTAGGAGATATCGGTAGGGGATGATGATGATTTACCTGAAAGGAATTTATCCAATTCCCTTCGGTCGATCGAGGTTGGTTTTATCAAAGACAGTTTATGGTCATATAACCATGCTTGCTTGCTCAGGAGCCCGAAGCTCCACTCCTTAAGAGGAATCTTCTCAAGAATGCTCGCCATTTCTTTCACGCGCTCCTCTGGAATGTCCCCGAAGTCTGCAGAAATCAGCTCGGAAGTGGTCCATTCCGGGATAGACGGGATTTCAGGCCCCTTCACGAAGAACCATTCTCTGTGCCACCCCCTGTTGCTCGAAGGAGTATCCATCAAAGGTCGCTTCTCGAACTTGGCGTTGGGCTTGGGGGACTGTTTGCTCAGCACTTTGAAGCCTCGTTCCCGAGACTTCCCAGCAGAGAAGAGAGTGAAAAAAGAATCCACTGTTGGGGGTATCCCCAACTCATAACAGAATGCTATGAAGGCCAGGATGTGGATGTATGAATTCGGCACCAGTTGGGCGAATCCCACTCCGATAAATCCCAGGAGAGTAACAAGGAAGGAGTGAAGAGGGAATCTAACTCCCTTCTCTTGAACAGTCACCGGTACGGCAGTCCACCCGTCCGGTCGTTGGTACATCCGTTCGTGCGATGCCGGAGCCCTCACCAGGTGGGTGTCTGGAATCTGGTACCGACTTCTGATGGCACGCAGCTCGAACTCGGTGATGATAGAGGGAGTATTGGTGTGAGGGTACTGTTCTTCACTCTCAAAAAACTCTGAGGAGTTGGGTAGGGGGTTTGAAGGGTTCTCGGCAGGGTTAGTCGTGATTTGGGGGTTAGGGTTTGGAACCGACTCAGTAAGGTTGTGACCGGGAGGAGTGATGGAAATCGGAACGGCAAGAATAGGGGTGGAGCTGTCAGAATCTTGGCCCGCCATTGCTACTAAGATCTTGCAGGAAAGAAAGAAATCGGAGAGAAGGAGAAAATACTGTATATCAAATTCAAATTAAGCTGGTAAAGTCGTCAAAATTGGGGAAAATAGGCTTTTATAGCGGTCTTTTCAAATTTTGCACGAGAACCGAGGGCGGCACATTAATTGGAGGTAATGATGTGGAAGAGGAAGGGGTAACGTCCGATTTTGGTTTTAATGGGTTATCCAAGGTGGGCCGGCGCTTGTTGGATCCCTTTTTCACTATGGACTCGCACTATTTACAGTCTTCCATTAAACGTCCTGTTTAATAAAAGACTGGGGGGCAATGTTGGGCCATAATACTTTCCATACTGGCCCAGGCCAATTGGGCTTGTCCTTTGGGCTATGTCACTTTAGTCATGTTGGGTCAAATGAATTGGGCCCCGCTATTTGACTACACTATTGGGCTTGGTCATTGGATCGGCCCATTACGAAAGGTGTTACTTATCCTATCTTTGACCGGTAATCATCACAAAGGGCAGCAGTTGACTGTTATGTCTGCCACCTTTCTGTATGGCATTAATAAGGATGGGACTCCGATTGCCGGCGGGAGGTAACAGTGGTAGCAGGTAGGAAAGTAAGCTACATGCTTTCGGCTGAGATGACCGGGATGAGGGGAGGTGTCAGGAGATAGTGGGTGGCACAGTAAATCGGGTCTTGGGAACGTATGGGGCAAAGATCACAAAAGAAAAAGAGGTAACAAAACACTACACACAACATTATCATTTTACACACTGAGACACTAGTCAATATTTTCCTCCATTGTTAACCTTGTGATCGCCTGTACTGACTCTCACGCCGGAGCTATCCCCCGACGGTCAGGCCGTCAAGCTTTTTGTGTTAACTTGTTGAACTGTGCAGGATCAGAGCGTCTTACGTGTTGGGACGTGGGAGAAGATCTTGGCGTTAACATGAACAATTGATTAAGGTCAAATTAAAATAGAAAAAAATATTACATATTTAAAGTATACATTCTTAACCTTTTGTACATAACTCATTTTAGTTCATGTTTTTTAAATGTGTTAAAGGATGGAGACTCTGATTGTTTTCCAAATAAACTCAATTTATTGTTGCAAAAGAGATTTCTTTTCAAGATATAAATATCATCTTATAATTTGAAGGTAAATTATGCGACATTCATAGTTGCTAGAATGACTGACGATGAAAAAATAATTGAATCCTATACAAACTTATGTGATAAACCTTAGGTAATATCTATTTTACACATAATTTGGTAACAACAAATATTACCTACATTACCAACTATTTCTTATATCTTTGTTTTAATTCTAGTACTACAGTCTATACAGGGTGAGTCATTGCCCGATGTTGTCAACTGTGTCACACCTATAAGCAAAAGGCCTATACATTCAATCAACGATGATGAGGTACAAGGATCTCAATCAACTGATGTTGAAATGCCAACCAACAACTGCAAAAGAAGATCAAAATCATGAAAGATGACAACTTTACTGTTTCAAATTAATTTGAACCATTATCTCATTTTACTACGTGACTTGGTTGTTTTAAATTTTAGAAATTCTTGAAGACTTTTAGTATAATCATATTTGAGTTTTTAATTTGAATTATTTGAATGAAACCTCCTTATTATTGGATATTATGTAATTTTATCATATGATTTAATATATTCAACATGATTCTGGCATCTTACATAATATAAACCAACACAAAAAAACAATAGAAAACTAATTATTTGGTCTTTAAAAATAAAATACTATCTTATTTATATAATATAATAATACTCTCCCATTAAAAGTACCCAAGTATACCTGTTATGACACAAACAATGCGACCATGTCTGTTATGACAAAAATAATGTGAGTATGTCTGTTACAAAAACAATGTGATTTATCCCAGTTATGACAACAATATTTACCTAAGTATGCATGTTAATTGAGTATATTGTACAATGTCAAATACAATAACCAATCAAATTAAACTGAGTAATCTAAGCCCGTTCGGCTAATTAAACAAGATAATTAAAACTAAAATAAAAGTTGACTTATAGGTAATTAATTTTCTTATTCTATTATAATTAATAATATTAAATATAAGTAAGACCAAATAAAGGGCTCCTTCTTTGGAAGAGTTTGAAGAGAGTAACTGTTTAGAAATTGTTAATATACTATAAAATTTGAGCACATAAATAGTTAACCCAATAAACATGATTTGGGGTTTCCTAACTTATTTCGAATGTATTTTCATACATTTTATGCTATTGCAAACCAATTATTATTTTTTAATTTCTCTTAAAATTATTAACTGACTTTAGTTAATATGTAATAAAAAAAATTCAAATAAAATTGATTAATGTCTGTCTACCATGCAAAACAAAAATTCTTATTTAAATAAAAAAAATGTACTTAAATTATAAACCTATTTGAAAACCCTAACACAACGCTTTCTCCCCTCAAATTTCTCCCTACACCCATAAAAAGTAATCCCCTAAACCTCCTAAATAAAAGGCTTTCATGATCCCCAACCATAATTTAGGTAATATTCATCTTCATCACCATCAATTTAGACTCCAATTTGCATATACTGTTGTAAACAACTGCAAAATAAAGACCTTTCTCCTGACCCTATCTCCTTCACTTCCATCTTCTATTTTCAATGGTTGCTCCAATCTTTGGAATTACATGAATCTGTAAGCCTTATTTTTATTTATGTGTAATATGTACATTTATGTTTTTTTTGTGTTAAAAAAAATTAGTTACTTGTGGCCAAAGATCACATTTTGGGATTATATGAGTAAAATAGTGAATTCGATCCTTACCAAGAATTTGATTGCGTCATGTTTTATAAAATTGATTGGATGAATTGGTATAACATTGCATAATGTATTCGTTCTTTAACTATAACATTGTGTTATGTATGACACGGTGTTATACTCTTTATTTTTGGACATGATGTTTGTTTGACTTAAAGATCCAACATAATTATTAATGCTCGTGCTTTTCAGTTTCCATATGTAGCATATGATTTCCCTTCAGGTCTGAGAACCGAAACTGGGACATTATTCCGATGTTTTCCCTTTCGTTTGGATCTTAGAATTATGGTGCAAGTAAGCGTATATGAGACATGGACTCTTCAAAATGCATCAAGTACCTGTGTCAGATATTTGAGGCTTGGTGAAGTTAGTGTAATGTGTAACAGACTACAAATATGTCACTAGCAATCATATCAATATAACAACTCGATGACATCGTGCATTATGCTTTCTAAATATTTGTTAGTGCTTTAGAATGAAAGATGTACTCATTTTTAACCATATTAGTTACATTATAAACATTTTTATCAATAAATTAATATATATATATATATATATATATATATATATATACACACACACACACACACACAAAGTTGTTATATAATGTCCTGGAGTTTAGTGCTCAGATTAATTCTATACTTGGATATATATTTGTGCACAAAACTTTTACCCAACTTTATGTAACATATGCTACCAAAATTTGATCATTGCACAACAATCTTATGACGCCCCCAAAATTAGGTATACATCACCCATCTTGGGTCGTCAGATACATAGTACTGAATACAAATACAACTTACACCTGTCGTGTACAATACGACAAAACATAAACGGTGAGTTTGAATACAAATATTATCTTCTAGAGAGTATTCATACTCAAAAGGAGTCTTCATTACATTTATTAACACACCATTACATAGAATAGTGAGGACTACTAACTAATACTATCATTCGGACCATCACTCCGTTCCCCGACTTGCCCCAGCTACGTTCTCATTTCCTGAAGAGAACAGTGAAAGAAAGGGTGAGCTCAACTAGCCCAGTAAGAAATATTATGACTAAGATAATGCAGAATAAATTATCATTAGCCTTCAACAATGTTAAACTGATAAAATATAATAGACATCAAGTTTAACTGCAGCGGAACAAGCAATCCATTAAAAGAGTCAAGTAGAAAATAAACTCTACTATCTTTTATGATTTAAAAGGTTTTTCAACATTGTGATCGCTGGGACTCAGCTTAATAAAATAATCCACATCATCGAATCACCCCTGCACTACGGCCAAGGATATTCGTGTATTCATTAATGGTCATGATCATGCCAACAACTGTCCATCAATGCACTACGGGCCAATGAGGACTTTTACCACATCATTTGTAACATTACGGTCATGATTATACCGAATAATTCCTGGTCATAATCATACCAAGTCCATCTATGCACTACAGGCCACAGATGACTTTTAACATTTTATAAACATGAGGATGATGACAATGATATAAGAATTCAATAAAACAAGTTCAAGAATTAATTTATCCAAGAATTAACAACGTCCAAATTGTCAACATGATACTGCTTTGTGGAGTAAAATTCAAGAATGCTTAGAAGAATATTTTCATGAAAAGATACTGGATGAAACGCAATTATCAAGGATATTCCACAAATTTCATGGAGTATAGAAGTCAAAACTTAACCAACTGAGTATAATAAAGAATGGAATAACAAAAGAAATCACCATGCATGCGATAGACCGCACAGACAGGTTATTCCACAGAATAATAAATAATGGAACCAGGTCCGGCGTAAACGCACAGACAGGATATTCCAACAGAATAATAATAAAGACGGAACCAGGTCCGGTGTAAAACACACAACAGGATGTTCCAACAGAATAATAATAAAGACGGAACCAGGTCCGGTGTAAAACACACAGACAGGATGTTCCAACAGAATAATAATAAAAACGGAACCAGGTCCGGTGTAAAACACACAGACAGGATGTTCCAACAGAATAATAGAAGAATGTCACCAAGTATAGGGTAGACCGCGTATACAGGTTATTCCAACAGAATAATAAGAAATGGAATAACAACAGTTCTCTTCATGAATAAGAAAGAATAACACCCCTTACCGTTTTAAAGAAGAGCTGAAGTAAGGAAGTAGTTAAGTAGCAGAATACTCTTCTTCTCTCTCTCTATAGTTTCTCTCTCTAGAGTTCAGTGAATTCGTAAGAAATAATGAAGGAATGAGCTGCTATTTATAGAAAAATAGAATGCATAGTAACTAATCCATGAACGGTCCAGATTGATTACTTTAATCTGACGGTCCATATTTAAAGAAAAATCTTTTAAATAAAATATAATATATTCTATTTATAGAATAACTTTAATAAAGTATTCTGTTTTATATAAAAAGATGTTTCTGTTTTATTACGTTAATAATACGAATAAAACAAAACGTCATTATCGCTAAATAATTCATATTATTAACTGACAATAATTGAATCAAACTGAGTGACTTCTCACATAAGCATTAATAATCAATACCGTGTGCTACTATGCAACCACACGTATTACTGTACTTTTACTACCGAGTAGTTCAACAGTATCAATGGTAAAACTTCCGCCGTTATTTTTAATAAAATATTTTTGTCGTTTTCTCAATCCGACAATAATTCCGTTGTGGGGTCCACCAATGATTGTGCCGTTGTACGAATATTCCCTGTTAAAACGAATATTCCCCGACCAATCGAATATTATATAACAACTTGCGTACTTTGCAAAATTTATAAATATTACCCACAACTATAACATTATATCAAATTAACTCCATAATATTCAAAAATGATATTTATAGAAAATTCATCTTTATTTATAAAAGTTGGGGTCTTACAACCTCCCCTTCTTATGAAATTTCGCCCTCGAAATTAGGGTACGTACCTGGTATGTCGAAGAGGTAAGGATACCTTGATTTCATTTCAGATTCTAACTCCCAAGTCATTTCCTCAACATCGTGGTTTCTCCACAAAACTTTGACTTGAGGTATAACCTTGGAGCGTAGAATATGTTCCTTCTTATCCAAGATTTGAACAGGAACTTCTTCATACGTCAAATCCTCCGCTATTTCGTCCGGTTCTAACTCAATAATGTGGTTCGGGTCTTCCACATATTTGCGTAACATGGATATGTGAAAAACGTTATGAACACGAGACATACTTGGCGGTAAAGCGAGTCTATAAGCCACAGTTCCTACTCGATCGAGGATTAAAAATGGACCGATGAATCGAGGATTGAGCTTTCCTCTTTTTCCAAATCTCGTAACTCCTTTCCATGGAGCAACACGTAAGAACACATGATCTCCTACATCAAATTCCACGTCCTTTCGATGAAGATCAGCATAACTCTTTTGTCGATCTTGTGAGGTTTTTATACGTTGTCGGATCGTTTGAATCTTTTCTGTAGTCATACGTACCAACTCCGGTCCCAACAACGTTGCTTCACCCACCTCATCCCAGCATACTGGAGAACGACATTTTCTTCCATACAATGCTTCGAATGGAGCCATGCCAATACTTGCTTGATAACTGTTGTTGTAGGAAAACTCCACCAATGGTAAGAACTTGTCCCAACTTCCCTTGAAGTCAAAGACACAGAGTCTTAATAGATCTTCAAGAGTTTGAATAGTCCTCTCTGATTGTCCGTCCGTCTGAGGATGATATGCTGAACTAAATCGTAAATCCGTGCCCATAGCTTTTTGTAAACTAACCCAAAATCGTGAAGTGAATCTTGGGTCTCGGTCAGAAACTATGGATACTGGCATACCATGCAGTCTTACAATCTCGTTTATGTACATACGAGCAAGACGTTCAAGTGTATAAGTTTCTCGTATCGGTAAGAAATGAGCAGACTTGGTCAATCTATCAACAATGACCCAAATCGCATCAATACCTTGAGAAACCTTAGGAAGACCGGTAACGAAATCCATGGTAATGTGCTCCCACTTCCATTCTGGAATTTCAAGTGGTTGCAATGGACCTTTTGGTACTTGATGCTCCGCTTTGACTCGTTGACAAGTTAGACACCTTGAGATAAACAACGCTATCTCTCTCTTCATATTGCTCCACCAAAATGTATGACGAAGATCATGATACATTTTGGTACTTCCAGGATGGATTGCAAACGGTGTGTTGTGCGCCTCCATCATGATTTCATACTTTAAATCAGGGTTGTTAGGAACACAAAGTCTGGAGTTGACTCGAAGTATTCCTTCTTCATCGATTCTTGCTTCCGGCATAGCACCTTCTTGCACTTTCTTCCTCATACGCATCAGCTCCAGGTCTGTAGCTTGAGCAGCTTTAACTTTATCGATTAAAGTTGGTTCTACTCGTATATTCGCCATCATCACATGGGTCCCTGGAGTCTTTAACTCTATCTCCATCCTTTGCAAGTCACACAAAATGGGCCTTTGTGTTGACAATATTGCACTCGTACTTGCATATGATCTTCTACTCAATGCGTCAGCTACCACGTTCGCTTTTCCAGGATGGTATTGAATGGTATGATCATAATCTTTCAACAGTTCAAGCCAACGTCGTTGTCGCATGTTGAGTTCCTTTTGAGTGAAGAAATATTTGAGGCTTTTATGATCCGTAAAGATCTCCACCTTCTCCCCATACAAGTAATGCCTCCAAATTTTAAGTGCAAAGACAACAGCTGCCAACTCTAGATCATGAGTAGGATAATTCCTCTCATATTCCTTGAGTTGTCTTGATGCATAGGCTATGACTTTTCCATGTTGCATGAGAACGCATCCCAACCCTTTGCTCGAAGCATCACTGTAGATGACAAATCCCTCCGAGCCAGATGGTATTGTTAGAACAGGTGCTGAAATGAGTCTCCTCTTGAGTTCTTGAAAACTCTGCTCACATTCTTCGCTCCAACCGAACTTTGTATCTTTCCGAGTCAGCTGAGTTAATGGAGTAGCGATTCGAGAAAATCCTTCCACGAATCTCCGATAATAACCAGCTAAACCAAGAAAGCTACGTACTTCGGTCACTGATTTAGGTTGCTCCCAGCTTTGAATAGCTTCAATCTTTGCCGGGTCAACCGATATTCCACGACTTGATACTACGTGCCCAAGGAATGCTACCTCCTCCAGCCAGAACTCGCATTTCTTCAACTTGGCATAAAGCTTGTATTCACGAAGCTTTTGGAGTACCAGCCTCAAGTGTTGCTCATGATCTTCACGGCTTTTGGAATAAATAAGGATGTCATCAATAAAGACGACCACAAAGTGATCCAAATATTCCTTGAATACCCGGTTCATCATATCCATGAAGGCAGCAGGAGCATTAGTCAATCCAAAGGACATGACTAAGAATTCATAATGCCCGTACCGAGTTCTAAAAGCCGTCTTTGGAATATCCTCAGTTCTAACCTTCAGCTGATGATATCCAGAACGAAGATCGATCTTTGAAAAGAATTGTGCTCCTTGCAACTGGTCAAACAGGTCATCAATACGTGGCAATGGGTACCTATTTTTGATGGTGACATGATTCAACTCCCGATAATCAATACAAAGTCGCATACTTCCATCTTTCTTCTTCACGAATAGAACAGGAGCACCCCAAGGAGAAGTACTAGGACGAATAAAGCCAATGTCTAACAATTCCTGCAGTTGGATCTTTAACTCCTGAAGTTCAATAGGAGCCATTCGATATGGGGCTTTGGAAATGGGTTTTGTACCGGGTTCAAGGTCGATACAAAATTCAATTTCACGCTCTGGGGGTAGGCCAGGAAGTTCTTCAGGGAATACGTCAGGGAATTTATTAACAATAGAAATATCATTCAAAACTGACGTATTTTTGTTTAGATCCGTGACATGAGCTAAGAAAGCTTGACATCCGTTTTTCAATAAACGAATAGCTTTATGGCTTGAGATGACAGCGATTGATTTTAATGGTTTGGTTGCTTGAATTCGCATAATAGGTCGATTAGGAATATGAAAGCTAACAACCTTACGAAAACAATCAATTTTTGCATGATGAGTAGTTAACCAATCAATCCCTAGAATCACGTCAAATGCAAGTATTTTTAATGAAATCAGATCGACAGGTAATGTGTGGGTACCAACTTGAACCAAACAAGACTTATAAACCGTGGATGTAATGAAGGTTTCTCCCAATGGAGTTTCAACAGATAAGTCAAAGTCTAATTTCTCCGGAGTCAAATTTAATCGATGAGCGCAAGTAGGAGAAATAAAAGAATGGGTAGAACCGGTATCAAATAAAGTATAGACTTCGTTAGAGTTTATGATAAGCTTACCCGTGATGACCTCATTCGGGTTCCTTGCTTTCTGGGAGGTCACAACAAATGCTCTCCCTTGCATTACTGGTTTTGACTTTTCTGGAACGGCCTTTGGTGTCTCCATCTTGGCTGAACTTGTTTTTGTAAACGACAAAATCGAGCTAAATGACCTTCTCTTCCACAGTTATAACATGCTTTAGACGGCATCGCGCAGTTTGGACTGATGTGCCCCTCCCCTCCGCATTTGAAACATATGATAGGTGGTCGTTCTCCTTCCTTAACAACGGTGCTGGTGCTGACGTCTTTCCATCATTGTTGAATCTCCTCTTCTTGAAATGACCATTCTTATTGTTTTGGCCCTGATTACCACCGAAGTGGTTACCATTTCTGGCCTGTTGATTCCCTCCACGCTTGTTGTCACCGCTTCGATGACTGCTCTCACTGGTATTATCATTTTGCCGACTGCTCTCTTTTGGTTGCGTTGACTCGTTATCGCGCTCCACTAACTGAGCCCTATTCACAACATCTGAATACAAACACAGTTTATGAGAAATAAGATGTTGACGTATCTCAGGTTTCAAACCTCGTAAAAACATTCGCGTCATTCGCTCTTCATTATCCACCAAGTGGGACGCAAACCGGGACAACTCAGCAAATTTAGCCTCATACTGCGACACGGTCATATTATTCTGCTCCAATTTGATGAACTCCACCTCCTTCATGTGACGAACACTTTCGGGAAAGTATTTGTCATTGAACAGCTCTTGGAACTTCTCCCAAGACATCTTCAGTGCGGCAGGTTGAGTACGCTTAATCGATTCCCACCAGTAATCTGCCTCTCCTCGCAACATAAAGGCGGCAAAGGGAACCTTTTGCTCCTCGGAGCATCCCAAGACATCAAATATCTTGGTAATCTGCTTTATCCATGTTTCGCTATAAGTGGTTTTGGCTCTCCCTTAAACTCTGGTGGTCCCAGCTCCTTGAACTGTTTAGCGGTGACCGTCCGAGAGTTTTCAGTGTTTCCACCTATATTTTGGACAGGAGCCGCTCTCGCCTGTTGTTGCATGAACTGCATAAAGTTTCTGAACATTCCATCATTCATCATCTGGTCAGTGTTGTTGTTTGCATGAGGATTGTCACCTTCCTGATGCACATTATCCTGATTATTGATATGTGGTGAATCAACAGTCGCCTGTGCTCCATTGCTATTCTCAACATTCTCAGATGCCATTTTCAGATACTGCCACAAAATAAAAGTTAATTAATATGTCATATATTATCCTTATATTATGACCGACCAATTAAATACCATGCAAATAAACTTAGGTAGGTCATACTAGCGAAGGAATTCCCGTCTCTCCCCTCCTAGTTCTATTCTCACATCTTAGCCAGGGATCATATCCCTAAGCTCTGATACCAACTGTGACGCCCCCAAAATTAGGTATACATCACCCATCTTGGGTCGTCAGATACATAGTACTGAATACAAATACAACTTACAACTGTCGTGTACAATACGACAAAACATAAACTGTGAGTTTGAATACAAATATTATCTTCTAGAGAGTATTCATACTCAAAAGGAGTCCTCATTACATTTATTAACACACCATTACATAGAATAGTGAGGACTACTAACTAATACTATCATTCGGACCATCACTCCGTTCCCCGACTTGCCCCAGCTACGTTCTCATTTCCTGAAGAGAACAGTGAAAGAAAGGGTGAGCTCAACTAGCCCAGTAAGAAATATTATGACTAAGATAATGCAGAATAAATTATCATTAGCCTTCAACAATGTTAAACTGATAAAATATAATAGACATCAAGTTTAACTGCAGCGGAACAAGCAATCCATTAAAAGAGTCAAGTAGAAAATAAACTCTACTATCTTTTATGATTTAAAAGGTTTTTCAACACTGTGATCGCTGAGACTCAGCTTAATAAAATAATCCACATCATCGAATCACCCCTGCACTACGGCCAAGGATATTCGTGTATTCATTAATGGTCATGATCATGCCAACAACTGTCCATCAATGCACTACGGGCCAATGAGGACTTTTACCACATCATTTGTAACATTACGGTCATGATTATACCGAATAATCCCTGGTCATAATCATACCAAGTCCATCTATGCACTACAGGCCACAGATGACTTTTAACATTTTATAAACATGAGGATGATGACAATGATATAAGAATTCAATAAAACAAGTTCAAGAATTAATTTATCCAAGAATTAATAACGTCCAAATTGTCAACATGATACTGCTTTGTGGAGTAAAATTCAAGAATGCTTAGAAGAATATTTTCATGAAAAGATACTGGATGAAACGCAATTATCAAGGATATTCCACAAATTTCATGGAGTATAGAAGTCAAAACTTAACCAACTGAGTATAATAAAGAATGGAATAACAAAAGAAATCACCATGCATGCGATAGACCGCACAGACAGGTTATTCCACAGAATAATAAATAATGGAACCAGGTCCGGCATAAAACGCACAGACAGGATATTCCAACAGAATAATAATAAAGACGGAACCAGGTCCGGTGTAAAACACACAGACAGGATGTTCCAACAGAATAATAATAAAGACGGAACCAGGTCCGGTGTAAAACACACAGACAGGATGTTCCAACAGAATAATAATAAAAACGGAACCAGGTCCGGTGTAAAACACACAGACAGGATGTTCCAACAGAATAATAGAAGAATGTCACCAAGTATAGGGTAGACCGCGTATACAGGTTATTCCAACAGAATAATAAGAAATGGAATAACAACAGTTCTCTTCATGAATAAGAAAGAATAACACCCCTTACCGTTTTAAAGAAGAGCTGAAGTAAGGAAGTAGTTAAGTAGCAGAATACTCTTCTTCTCTCTCTCTATAGTTTCTCTCTATAGTTTCTCTCTCTAGAGTTCAGTGAATTCGTAAGAAATAATGAAGGAATGAGCTGCTATTTATAGAAAAATAGAATGCATAGTAACTAATCCATGAACGGTCCAGATTGATTACTTTAATCTGACGGTCCATATTTAAAGAAAAATCTTTTAAATAAAATATAATATATTCTATTTATAGAATAACTTTAATAAAGTATTCTGTTTTATATAAAAAGATGTTTCTGTTTTATTACGTTAATAATACGAATAAAACAAAACGTCATTATCGCTAAATAATTCATATTATTAACTGACAATAATTGAATCAAACTGAGTGACTTCTCACATAAGCATTAATAATCAATACCGTGTGCTACTATGCAACCACACGTATTACTGTACTTTTACTACCGAGTAGTTCAACAGTATCAATGGTAAAATTTTCGCCATTATTTTTAATAAAATATTTTTGTCGTTTTCTCAATCCGATAATAATTCCGTTGTGGGGTCCACCAATGATTGTGCCGTTGTACGAATATTCCCTGTTAAAACGAATATTCCCCGACCAATCGAATATTATATAACAACTTGCGTACTTTGTAAAATTTATAAATATTACCCACAACTATAACATTATATCAAATTAACTCCATAATATTCAAAAATGATATTTATAGAAAATTCATCTTTATTTATAAAAGTTGGGGTCTTACAAATCTACCATTTTTTTATTATATTTTAATTTATTAATTGTATGTATAAATTTATTATTAACAAAATGAATAATCCTGCTACAACGCGCGGGTTTGTATCTAGTATAATCTATATTTGAGAACGAGAGACATAAAAGCTTCGTTGTCCATTTATAATTAAGAAGGTAAATATTTTAGGTTATCAAAATTCAATCAATGCCCAAGAAATTTATCTAAACAATGAAAATAGATAGATGACATGTTTTTGTTTTTATTAATTATGTTTGTTAAATCCTATGATTGAATAGTTGTGTTGATGAGTGAGTTTTATACTCATAATTGAGTGCATTTGAGCTTAATCTTTTAGATATTTTTAAGTTTTGTGTTTATTCATGCAAGTTTTACGTTATTTTGTAGGAATTGGGATAAAAGTTACTTGGATAGACGTTTGGAGTGGCTAGATTTGCGTTTTCGGCTTGCCATTTACACAGTAGTCATTTCAGAGCCAATTTGAGTATTTCTACGGACCTTATTTCGAAAAAATTAAAGAAGGAAAGTTGTATATCTACGTCTCTGCTTTTCGGATCATCTTGAATCATCAAAATCAGAGTTCAGACGAAGAAGTTATGGCCATTTTCCCAAAGGACGTCGGAGCAGAAAATGTCAGAACATGTGGCAGCGCCGGGGAGCCCATTTTTGGCCTATGCCCAGCGCCGGGGCGCTGGGGAGTAGTGTTTGAGCTTCGTGCCCAGAGCTGGGGCGCTGGGGAAGAGGTTGGTGCGGCCTGGACGCGTTTTTGGGCGAATTTTGACACCTTTTTGATTCCAAATTGGATTGAGTTTGTTCCTAAGCTAAAAATTGGACTTGTAACCTATAAATACATGATATAAGACATAAAATAAAGGAGGATTATACAGATTATATTAGAGATACACTCCATTAGATTAGACATTAATCCTACTTCTTATTAGTTTTGGAGATTGAAGCAACTTGGAGATCATTGAAGATCAAGAGCAGGAGCAAGAGGGGAGCATCAGATTTGCTGACAACAGATTCTATTCTCTTTTCTTATCATACTTTTATCTTTTAATGTCTATTCAATTGTGAATTCTTGATTTTAATTCATTAATTATGAACTTACTCTTTCATTAAGATTTCAATTGAACCTTTTGTGTCTATAAATTAGTTATTTGATTTATTTCAATTATTTATGTCAAAGTGAATTGTTTATCTTGTCTTGTGCTTATTGTTTAATTATTTGATCAGTAATTACCTTGTTACTCTAGAAGGAATTGGAAGAGGAATTCTAGGGTTAGAACTGGGCATGATAACATGTGACTTAGTTATTTGCATCGTGAATAATTAGGTTTGTGAATTGAATTGAAATATCTGTTCACCGCATGTAACACATAAGGAATTGGAATTGAAAGAGTTTAATTCAATTATTTTGCATAGGAATATAGCAAGATTAATCAGGATTAAATAGAAGTCAATTGCTCACTTGAAAAAGGACTTTTGGCATTTGAGAATTCCTGTTAACAATTCAGTAGACATAATAATTGGGATAATTGAATAATTGATTTATAGTTCATAATTGGGGATATTGAAGTCTTAATCTTTATTTATTTGAATTAATTTTAGAGTAATCTAGTTTTAATTGATTAATTTAGTTTTCTTAATTAGAAAAATCATAATTTATGGTTGTTTAAATAAAATTGATTTGGTTAAGAGTTAGTACTTGGTAATTTTTATTAAATAATTCCTCGTGGGAACGATACTTTTCTTATCACTTTATTACTTGTTGATCGTGTATACTTGCACGTATTTTTGATTGTGAAATCGATCAACAAGTTTTTGGCGCCGTTGCCGGAGAATTAATTTAATACTTATTTACAAATATTAATTTCAATCAAATTAGTCTTAATTTAAACATTTTTATTATTATTTTTAATTATATTCCTATATTTCTCTCTTTTCAGGTACCATGGATAAGTTTGAGTATCAATGGCCATACACGTTCTTGGCTCAACCAAGGGAAACAGGGATTGATGGACTTAATTCATCTTCTATAGAGGCAACTTCGAAGACGTTGGAGGTTTGCGTAGCCATACGGAGTCGAAGGATGGCAAGAATGACTCAGCCAAGGGGAGAGGAGATTGACAGACTCGAGAAACTTTCTGCATTGTCAGCACAGATGGAGACACTTTCGAGGATGTTTGAAGCTTTTAAAGCTCAACGTCGTCAAAGTGTGGTGGTTACTTGTGATTATTGTGCTGGAAATCATATGAGTCATCAATGCGCCATCAGTTTCGAGCCGGTACAGTACGGTGGTGATTACCCCAATAATTATGTCTATCCTAACAAATATTATCAGGATTGGGGGTATCACCCGAATTTTTCATGGAGCCATACTCATCAAGATCAATTTTATGCTCCAAGTCCAACATACCCACCGGATTTCTCGTGTCCACCTCCACTACAACAGGAAGAACATTCAAATTTGGAGGAAACTTTGTCCAAGTACATAGCTTCATGTGAGGAGAGGAGGATTAATCAAGAGTTATTGAGTCAAAATTTTACGAACCAAACAGAACAACTAACCAATGCCTCAAACATTTGTCCTCAATACCCTTGGTTCTATGACATGAATTTTGAGACTGATGGTGAGCCCAAACCAAATCTGCAACCGTATGTGCCAAATGATATAGATGTTGAAAGAGAGGAAAGACTTGGAGACCAAGAAAAGGAGATCGGCGAAGATCTAACTTTGAGTACCAACGAAGATGAACCGATTTCATTAGTGTCCCATGTACCTTTTCCACTAAAGTTCAAGAATCCGGGCAATTTTGCAAAACCATGCCCAATTGGCAGTCATGTCGTCGGCAAAGCTCTTTGTGACATAAGAGCTAGTACAGTTGTGGAGTCATGGTGGGATGAAAAGGAGAAGATAGAGGAAGACTCCATTATGTTTATTAAGCTTCAATGCCCCAATCTAATCATAGACATAATGGAGAAAACACCTAGTTGTTAGACGTTCTTAATAGGGAACCTATCTACAAAGAGCATGCTAGGTGACTTCATTTCAAGGGTTTTTGCGAATGGGAACCTCCCAAAAGAGATATTATTACTGATGGATGGAGGGTTCCTCAATTTTCGTAGGGGAATTGGATAGAGAATTGAAGAAGTCAGGCTGAGACTATAAAACAAGCGCTTATTGGGAGGCAACCCAAGTTTAAGTTTTATTTTTTAGTTTTTATTAGGTTTTATATTAGTAGTTTTAAATTTGTATTTTTTTAGAATTTAATAAAATTGCTTCTATCATGGTTTACAGGTTATTCAAGTCAAATTCAAGTGTGGTACCCAATTTGTTCCATGTGCTTAGCCTATTCTCCAAACTTAGCGGACAAGGAGGAAGATTGCTATATTTTTAGGGAAGTCCTCTGCTTTAATTTTTTCTAATTTAGTCATTGAGGACAATGTCTAGTTTAAGTTTGGGGGCATTTTAGTGTCGTATTGCATATAGTTAGTTATCTGCATAGTAGTTCATTTTTTTATGTGTTAGCATTGTATTTTTTTTAGGTTACATATAGTACATGGTAGTTATTTACATATTCATATATGTGTTGCATTAGTATGTGTTCATGTAGTATAATTGCATTTTTAAAAAAAAAATTGCATGAAACTGTGTGATTAGTTGGTGTGGTCTTAGCTCGGCTTATAATAAGATTGATATTAATTATTAACTTGAACAGTATTGATAATTGATGATGAGTTCTAATTTTAAATATGAAGAAAATCTGAGCCTGTCTGAAACTTATGTAACCGGTTAGCACTTAAAGTTTAAATATTTTAATCTACTTAGTTCAAGGATTTCATAATTCGTTTTTGAGGGAAAATCTTGGTTAAAATTTAAGGAAATTAGTAAACTGACAGTAAAGGTTGGAATGACGTAAAAGCTTGAGTTTGGGAGAATCTATGAGATATATATATTACAAAAAGAAAAATAAAAAGAAAAAAAAATGAAGAAAAAAAAAGTGAAAAAAGAAGAAGAAAATAGATGATGAAAAAGAAAAAAAAAGAATAAACACCGTGACATGCTTGTCTAGTTTCGTGGCCTTTGTTACTTGAGTAAGTAAGCCTGAGGGGATTGTCTTTACACCTAGCGCCCTAAGATCTTAATGGCTTGGGAGTCATTGGTCGAAAGCTCATTAAGGTAGCACTGAAAAGCCTAAGGGAATATGATATTGTACAGCCATGAGAAAAATAAAAAAAATGAAGAAAAAAAAACACGAGAAAGAGCAAAAATGCCCTCGCGGTTGAATAAAAGTATAAATAAATCATGTATTTACTCTTAGACTTGGTAATTGCTTAGTTTTAACTGGAGTTGTCATGTTCACAAAAGTAATCGAATTGGAACTGAAATTTTCCTTATAAGAAGTTTGTTATGTGATTATCTTGAACTGTGGTTGGTTAGAATGGTTAACAAACACACACACAACATGGGTGATGACAGGTTTGGATTGACTAATTGGTTAGAGTTATGGACTTTGACTTGATTGGATATATTATTTGAGTATCATTGGTATCTTTGAGGCCTGTTGCTATATATCATACTAATTTATTACTGGATTCATAGGTATATTAGGAAGTAGATCATGCATATGCATTCATGTTTTTTAGTTCGGTTGTTTATTTTTAGTTCTTTTGTGTTTCTGCTTGAGGACAAGCAAAGGTTTAAGTTTGGGGGTATTTGATGAGCGAGTTTTATACTCATAATTGAGTGCGTTTGAGCTTAATGTTTTGGATGTTTTTAAGAGTTTGTGTCTATTCATGCATGTTTTACGTTGTTTTGTAGGAATTGGGACAAAAGTTACTTGGATCGACGTTTGGGGTGGCTAGATTCGCGTTTTCGGCTTGTCATTTACACAGCAGTCACTTCAGAGCCAATTTGAGTATTTCTCCAGACCTTATTTCAAAAAACTCAAAGAATGAAAGTTGTAGATCTACGTCTCCTATTTCCGGATCATCTTGAATCATTAAAATCGGAGTTCGGACGAAGAAGTTATGGCTATTTTCCCAAATGACGTCGGAGCAAAAAATGTCATAACATGTGGCAGCACCGGGGAGCCCATTTTTGGCCTATGCCCAGCGCCGGGGCACTGGGGAGTAGTGTTTGAGAATCGTGCCCAGCGCTGGGGCACTGGGGAAGAGGTTGGTGCGGCCTGGACGCGTTTTTGGACGAATTTTGACACCTTTTTGATTCCAAATTGGATTGGGTTTGTTCCTAAGCTAAAAATTGGACTTGTAACCTATAAATACATGATGTAAGGCATAAAATAAAGGGGGATTACATAGATTAAATTAGAGATACACTCCATTAGATTAGACATTAACCCTAGTTCTTATTAGTTTTGGAGATTGAAGCAACTTGGAGATCATTGAAGATCAAGAGCAGGAGCAAGAGGGGAGCATCAGATTTGCTGACAACAGATTCTATTCTCTTTTCTTATCATACTTTTATCTTTTAATATCTATTCAATTGTGAATTCTTGGTTTTAATTTATTAATTATGAACTTACTCTTTCATTATGATTTCAATTGAACCTTTTATGTCTATAAATTAGTTATTTGATTTATTTTAATTATTTATGTCAAAGTGAATTGTTTATCTTGTCTTGTGCTTATTGTTTAATTATTTGATCAGTAATTACCTTGTTACTCTAGAAGGAATTGGAAGAGGAATTCTAGGGTTAGAACTGTGCATGATAACATGTGACTTAGTTATTTGCATCGTGAATAATTAGGTTTGTGAATTGAATGGAAATATCTATTCACCGCATGTAACACATAAGGAATTGGAATTGAAGGAGTTTAATTCAATTGTTTTGCATAGGAATATAGCAAGATTAATCAGGATTAAATAGAAGTCAATTGCTCACTTGAAAAAGGACTTTTGGCATTTGAAAATTCCTATTAACAATTCAGTAGACATAATAATTGGGATAATTGGATAATTGATTTATAGTTCATAATTGGGGATATTGAAGTCTTAATCTTTATTTATTTGAATTAATTTTAGAGTAATCTAGTTTTAATTGATTAATTTAGTTTTCTTAAATAGAAAAATCATAATTTATGGTTGTTTAAATAAAATTGATTTGGTTAAGAGTTAGTACTTGGTAATTTTTATTAAATAATTTCTCGTGGGAACGATACTTTTCTTATCACTTTTTTACTTGTTGACCGTGTATACTTGCACGTATATTTTGATTGTGAAATCGATCAACATGTGTGCATACCAACAATCCGTGCATGAAGGCACGACGTAACGAAAAATTAGATTAAAATTTGAAAAATGCTGCATTACCTAAAGACTTTTTACAACCTAAAATAACTTACAATCAGACATAATAATTATCATAATTCATCACACCACCACAATAATTAATTTTCCTTTAAAAATAATTAATTTACTAGTAGTAAATTTTTCTGGATATCTATTTTTAAAAGAAAATTAATTATTGTGATGGTGTGGTGAATTATGATAATTGTTATGTCTGGTTGTAAGTAATTTTAGGCTGTAAAAAGTCTTTAGGTAATGTAGTATATTTCGAATTTTAATCTAATTTTTCGTTACATTGTGCCTTCACGCACGGACAATTATTAGTATATATATAGTAAGGATCTAAAACATATCTCTTAAATAGCATGCCTCTCTTAAATAACATATATTTATTAAAACTATATCGTTTAAGAGATTCTTTTAAGAAACAAGTGAGTCCACGGGTGATATTTTTATAAATAAAAGGAAAACAAGTGGGATCACTCTCTTTTAATATTATTTTATTTTTTAAAAAAATTCTAAAACGACATAGTTTTAATAAAAGTATGTTATTTAAAAAAGCATATTATTTAATAGGTATATTTTCTCCTCTCTCTCTCTCTCTCTCTCTCTCTCTCTCTATATATATATATATATATATATATATATATATATATATATATATATATATATATCAATTGATAATAATTTCTCTACATCCTTTTGAAGTTAATGATAAAAGAATAAATTGTTGACTACTTAAAGAACTTCAACAATAAACCACTTCTAGATTTTAATAAAATAATTAAATTGTTTATTTATTTATGCATATTGAAGATAAGGAGGTCAAAACATGGGAGTGGTTAGTATGAAGTGAACTTAATGATAAGTTCACTTCATACTCAATACAAAGCTGATACGTAAGCGGAGAGATCACCCTCTTACATGTGTATCAGCGCTGTATTAGGCATGAAGTGAACTTATCATGAAGTTCACTTTATGCTAACCGGATCTGATATATATATGTTTGTCTGATATACATGTAGCATCATGTATATATGGATAAGTGACACTATACATTGCTTGCTTCAAGACTTCCTGCTTCATAAAAGGCAATTATATTTTTATTTTATTTTTTGACAAAATAACTTATTACGTACCTTTTTAAAAATATTTTTAAGTTGTCGTTATCAAAATATCACAACAAAGAATATTCAATTAAGAATTACATGTATAACATCTTAAATATTATTAAGTGATTGTTATCACAATGTCACAACAGATGTTATTAAAATTATAACTATATGTATTCAATAAAATGTCTATTCAACTCTCAATGAAATTGTATCAAGTCAAGATTTATAAAACACAAAACACACCTTAAAAACAAACATTAAGATCAAAATATGCACACTTTCTCTCTCCAAAAATTATCTATATAATTATTTTTATTTAAAATTTACATGCACTTACTCTAACGAGAACTCACGTGCACTTTTTTCTCTCTTTCCAATTTTTTTTCATAAATAAATCAAACACGAGAACATGAATACTCATTCTCATTTTTCACGTAATTAAGTACATCAATGTGTTTTTTCCCTCTATTATTAAACTTTAATATTAACAAATAATTTTAAAAAGACATATTTAAAAGATGAATGATGTGACGCCCCTAAAATAGGTCAACACAAATCATTATGAATCGCCAAATACATGGTACAAAATTCAAATACAACTTCCTATATTCAACTATTAACTGTCGTGCAAAATACGACAACACATAAACTGTGAGTTTCAATACAAATATTGTCTCGTAGACAATATCCAAATTCAAATAAAATCCTCATTACAATTATTGTCACACTATTTTACAAAATAGTGAGGACTATTATAATAACCATCTTGGACTATTACTCCACTCCCCGACTAGTCTCATCTACATTCTCGCCTCATGAGAAGAACAACAGAACCAAAAGGAAAAGGGTGTGCTCAACTAGCCCAATAAAGAATATTATGACTAAGATAATGTAGAACAAATTATCCTTAGTCCTCAACAGGTGATAATCTGATAGAATACAATAGACAAAAAGTTTTAGATCAACAAATGCAGCGGAAATACCAATCCATTAGAAGAGTTAAATAGAGCATGATGTCTACTATCTTCTATGATTTAAAAGTCCATCATCAATATTTTATTTCTGTAATACCAATCAATAAATATTTCAAATCAACGAATTATCCATGCACTACGGACCAATGATATTCATTTGTATCACCAGTGGTCATGATCATGCCAAACAACTGTCCATCTATGTACTACGGGCCAAAGAGAACTTTCACCACAAACCTTTGTCTGTAACATTATATGTCATGATTATACCAATACACAATTCCTGGTCATAATCATACCAACCAATAGTCCATCTATGCACCACGAGCCAAAGATGACTGTGACGCTCCCAAAACAGGTATACATCACCCATCTTGAGTCGTCAGATACATGGTATATAAATTCAAATACAACTTAATTATACAACAGTTGTGCAAAATACGACAAAACATATCTAAGAGTTTAAACAAGAATATTGTTATCTAGACAATATCCACTCTCAAATAGAGTCCTCATTACAATTATTGTCACACTATTTTATAGAATAGTGAGGACTACTAAAACAACTATCTGGACCATCAATCCATTCCCCGACTCGTCCCAGCTATATTCTCAATTCCTGAAGAGAACAATGAAAGAAAGGGTGAGCTTAACTAACCCAGTAAGAAATATTATGACTAAGATAATGCAGAATAAATTATCCTTAGCCTTCAACAGTATAACAACTGATAGAATACAATAGACAACAAGTTTTAGATCAACAACTGTAGCGGAAATAGCAATCCATTAGAAGAGTCAAGTAGAGCATAAAATCTACTATCTTCTATATATGATTTAAAAAGTTTTTCATCAACTTTATTGTTGAGACTCAGCTTAATAAATAAACCACATCATCGAATAATCCCTGCACTACGGGCCAAGGATATTCATTAAATCACCAATGGTCATGACTATACCGAATAATCCCTGGTCATAATAATACCCATAACTGTCCATCAATGCACTACGGGCCAATGAGAATTTTCACCATATCATTCGTCATGTTACGGTCATGATTATACCGAATAATCCCTGGTCATAATCATACCAAGTCCATCTATGCACGTAAGCCAAAGATGACTTTCATCACAATATAAGCATGAGGATGATGACAATGACATAATAATTTAATAAAACAAGTTCAAGATAAATTTTAAAGATTTATAATTTAATTTATCCAGAAATCAGTAAAGTCCAAATTGTCAACATGATACTTCTTTGTGGAGTAAAATTCAAGAATAATATTCATGTACTAAAAATAATTTAGACAGAAAAGAAATATATTTCTCGGGTAAATAGTACCCAGTGAATAATACCCCATGAATAGTACTTCGGGAATAGTACCTCGTGAATAATATCCCGACATGAAAAGTACCCCAAATACCCGAGTGAATAATATTCGGGTGAATAGTAATTTTGTCGAATAGTAGCCCGTGAATAGTACATCATGAATAGTGCCCTAACACGAAAAGTGTCCCGAATACCCGAGTGAATAATACTAGAGTAAATAGTAACCGGGTGAATAGTAACCCGTGAATAGTAACTCATAAACAAAATACCAAATAAAATAATATTTCATGACGATTACAAAAGAAATGATATCTCATACGAGTATAATAGAATATACGAAATTGTAAATGGATTTTCACCCGCCATGCGGTAATCCACGTAGACAGATCATTTCCACAATTTAATAAAGAATGAATACGAAGGATCATTCATCATGCATGCGGTAATCCACATAGACATGTTATTCTAACAGAATAATAAAGAATGGAATAACAGAAGAATTCACCATGCATGCGGTAGTCCGCGTAGACATGTTATTCCAACAGAATAATAAAGAATAGAACCAGGTCATGCGTTATCCGTACTGACAGGATATTCCAACAGAATAACAAAGAACGAAATCAGGTCATGCGTAATCCGCACAGACAGAATATTCCAACCGAACAATAACAAATGGAATAACAACAGAATTCACCAGGCATGCGATAGACCGCACAGACAGGTTATTCCAATAGAATAATAAAGAATGGAATAACAGAAGAATTTCACCATTAATGCGGTACTTCGCATAGACATGTTATTCCAACAAAATAATAAAGAATGGAATAACAACCCTTACGAGTATTGAAAGAAAATAGCTCTTTTCATGAATACGAACGAATAATAACCCTTACCTTAGAAGAAAATTGGATACTGGAATAGTGAGGTAGCAGACTTCTCTTCTTCTTTCTCTCTATAATTTCTCTCTATAATAACTGCTCTATAACTTTAGTGAATTAGTGAAAAATGAAGGAAGAATGAACTTCTATTTATAGAAAAATATAGTTTCGATAATTACACATTTTGGGGCTCGAAATATTACAGTATAATACCTTCCTTTTTTCTTCATTTTTAATTTAGTCATGCAAGTATTATCAATCTTGCACCACCTCCCCTAATAGTAAATCATGTGAATTAATAGTTCATTCATGTGACTCAATAGTATAATTATGTGAAAAAATTAATTACAGTATAGTACCTTCAACTATACATCTATTTCTAATTTAGTCATGCAAGTATTATCAATCTTGCATCACCACCCCTAATAGTACAAGAATGTGAATCAATAGTACACACATGTGAACAAATAGTTATAATCATGTGAATTAATAGCGATTAATTGCTCATTTATCCAATTAATTACCCGATAACTTCCAGACATCAATTATTATCGAAATAAATGTCGATTTCCAATAACACTAATAATTTCAACACAATAGAACTATCAATTTCATCTTTAATCAACACAAACTTATTTATCATTAATATTATAACTCACAATATTTAACAACAAGGTCGTTCTCAGGAAAGAGGGGGCTTTTCGATAAGGATTTTTCCTTATTGGCGCGCAATTAGGTGACTAAACCTCTCATTGACAGAACTTCTAGACATTGTCAATATTGCAAATAATAATATGAATAACTTTGTCGTCTCAATTATTGATTTAAATATATAACATATTATACAGATGATACTGTGACAATAATTGAATCAATAATATGAGAGATATGATGCAGCAATTACTGTAGCAATAATTGAGTATAACTGAGTGACTTCTTACGTAAACATCAATAATCAATACCGTGTGCTACTATACAACCACGCGTATTACTATACTTTTACTACCGGGTAGTTCAACAGTTTTAACGGTAACACTTTTGCCGTTATTTTTATAAAAAGATAATTCTGTTGTTTTCTAACTACGACAATACTTATGTTATGGGGTCCACCAATAATTGTGCCGTCGTACGAATATTCCCCGACCAATCGAATATTCCCCGACACAACGAATATTTTATATCAACTTGCTTACTTTGAAAAAATTTCACATATCACCCTTAACTTTAACCTTTTATAAATTTAACCATTTACTAAGTAGAATAATTATAAGAAAATTGAATACTTTCATTTCATAAATTTCGGGGTCTCACAATCTTCCCTCCTTGTGAAAATTTGCCCTCGAAATTTACGTACCTAGTAGATCGAAGAGATGAAAATACCTTGCTTTCTTTTCGGATTGTACCTTCCCGATTATTTCATCTCTATCATAATTTTTCTATTTCTCATCTCATGTATTTCAGATATTATTCTAGAATATAGTTTCAAAACAAGGGTTAATTGACATACCACATATTATCCCTACACTCATTGTCTCACATCTCAGCTAGGAATCATATCCCTAAGCTTTGATACCAACTGTGACGCCCCCAAAACAGGTATACATCACCCATCTTGAGTCGCCAAATACATGGTACATAAATTCAAATACAACTTAATTATACAACAGTCGTGCAAAATACGACAAAGCATAGCTGAGAGTTTAAACAAGAATATTGTCATCTAGACAATATCTACTCTCAAATACAGTCCTCATTATAATTATTGTCACACTATTTTATAGAATAGTGAGGACTACTAAAACAACCATCTGGACCATCAATCGATTCCCCGACTCGTCTCAGCTATATTCTCATTTCCTGAAGAGAACAATGAAAGAAAGGGTGATCTCAACTAGCCAGTAAGAAATATTATGACTAAGATAATGCAGAATAAATTATCCTTAGCCTTCAACAGTATAACAACTGATAGAATACAATAGACAACAAGTTTTAGATCAACAACTGTAACGGAAATAGCAATCCATTAGAAGAGTCAAGTAGAGCATAAAATCTACTATCTTCTATGATTTAAAAAGTTTTTCATCAACTTTATTGTTGAGACTCATCTTAATAAATAAACCACATCATCGAATCATCCCTGCACTACGGGCCAAGGATATTCATTAAATTATCAATGATTATGACTATACCGAATAATCCCTTGTCATAATAACCCATAACTGTCCATTAATGCACTACGGGCCAATGAGGACTTTCACCACATCATTCGTCACATTACGGTCATGATTATACTGAATAATTCCTAGTCATAATCATACCAAGTCCATCTATGCACGTAAGCTAAAGATGACTTTCATCACAATATAACCATGAGAGTGACGACAATGACATAATAATTCAATAAAACAAGTTCAAGATAAATTTTAAAGATTTATAATTTAATTTATCCAGAAATCAATAACGTCCAAATTGTCAACATGATACTACTTTGTGGAGTAAAATTCAAGAATAATATTCATGTACTAAAAATAATTTGGACAGAAAAGAAATATATTTTTCGGGTAAATAGTACCCCGTGAATATTATCCCATGAATAGTACTTAGGGAAAAGTACCTCGTGAATAGTATTTCGACATGAAAAGTATCCCAAATACCTGAGTGAATAATATTCGAGTGAATAGTAACCCGTGAATAGTAACTCGTGAATAGTACCCCGACACAAAAAGTGCCCCGAATACCCGAGTGAATAATACTAGAGTAAATAGTAACCGGGTGAATAGTAACTCGTAAACAAAATATCATATAAAATAATATTTCATGACGAGTACAAAAGAAATGATATCTCATACGAGTATAATAAAATATACGAAAATGCAAATGGATTTTTACCCGCCATGCGTTAATCCACATAGACAGATCATTTTCACAATTTAATAAAGAATGAATACGAAGGATCATTCACCATTAGACCTGACAAACGGGCCCAAAGCTCGCGAGTCGGCCCGGCCCGCCCGCCAAAACCCGGGCTTTGGGCCGCTATTTTTAAGCCCATGAAAACCCGGGCCTTTTTGGCCCGGCCCGCCTGCCAACCATTAATTTTTAAAAAAAAAATAAATTGTTAGGTTGTGTGGCTTGAACACAAGACTTGTAAGTAAATAAATAAGAGTTCAAATAATTGATTAATAATACTAATTTATAATACTATTACAATTTTAATTAATTGAGATATGTAGTTAATGTATGTAATTAATTAATCGTGTTTGTTTGTATTATTGTTTATTATTAATTATTTTATTATTTTTAATATTTATTATTATTATTTTTGGTGTAACAAAGAGTTTGCAAAAAAAAATTAAAAAAATTAATGGCCGAAGCCCGCGGGCCGGCCCGGCCCGGCCCGCCCGCCACGGGCTGGCCATTTCCAGCCCACCAAAACCCGGGCCTTTTTGGCCCGGCCCGCCCGTTTGCCAGGTGTATTCACCATGCATGCGGTAATCCACATAGACATGTTATTCCAACAGAATAATAAAGAATGGAATAACAGAAGAATTCACCATGCATGCGGTAGTCCGCGTAGACAGGTTATTCCAACAGAATAATAAAGAATGGAACCAGGTCATGCGTAATCCGCATAGATAGGATATTCCAACAGAATAATAAAGAACGGAACCAGGTCATGCGTAATCCGCACAGACAGGATATTCCAACAGAACAATAAAGAATGGAATAACAACATAATTCACCAAGCATGCGATAGACCGCACAGACAGGTTATTCCAATAGAATAATAAAGAATAGAATAACAGAAGAATTTCACCATGTATGCGGTACTTCGCATAGACAGGTCATTTCAACAAAATAATAAAGAATGTAATAACAACCCTTACGAGTATTGAAAGAAAATAACTCTCTTCATGAATACGAAGGAATAATAACCCTTACCTTAGAAGAAAACTGGATACTGGAATAGTGAGGTAGCAGACTTCTCTTCTTCTTTCTATCTATAATTTCTCTCTATAATAACTGCTCTATAGCTTTAGTAAATTGGTGAGAAATGAAGGAAGAATGAGCTTCTATTTATAGAAAAATATAGTTTCGATAATTACACATTTTGGAGCTCTAAATATTACAGTATAATACCTTCCTTTTTTTTTCATTTTTAATTTAGTCATGCAAATATTATCAATCTTGCACCACCTCCCTAAATAGTAAATAATGTGAATTAATAGTTCATTCATGTGACTCAATAGTATAATCATGTGAAAAAATTAATTACAGTATAATACATTCAACTATACATCTATTTCTAATTTAGTCATGCAAGTATTATCAATCTTGCATCACCACCCCTAATAGTACAAGAATGTGAATCAATAGTACACACATGTGAACAAATAGTTATAATCATGTGAATTGATAGCGATTAATTGCTCATTTATCCAATTAATTACCCGATAACTTCCAGACATCAATTATTATCGAAATAAATGTCGATTTCCAATAACACTAATAATTTCAACACAATAGAACTATCAATTTCATCTTTAATCAACACAAACTTATTTATCATTAATATTATAACTCACAATATTTAACAACCAGGTCGTTCTCAGGAAAGAGGGGGCTTTCCGATAAGGATTTCTCCTTATTGGCGCGTAATTAGGTAACTAAACCTCTCATTGACAGAACTTCTAGACATTGTCAATATTGCAAATAATAATATAAATAACTTTACCATCTCAATTTTTGATTTAAATATATAACATATTATACAGATAATACTATGAAAATAATTGAATCAATAATATGAGAGATATGATGCAGCAATTACTGTAGTAATAATTGAGTATAGCTGAGTGACTTCTTACGTAAATATCAATAATTAATACCGTGTGCTACTATGCAACTACGAGTATTACTGTACTTTTACTACCGGGCAGTTCAACAGTTATAACGGTAACACTTTCGCCGTTATTTTTATAAAAAGATAATTATGTTATTTTCTAACTACGACAATACTTCCGTTGTGGGGTCCACCAATGATTGTGCCGTCGTATGAATATTCTTTGTTAAAACGAATATTTCCCGACCAATCGAATATTTTCCGACACAACGAATATTTTATATCAACTTGCTTACTTTGAAAAATTTTCACATATCATCCTAAACTTTAACCTTTTATAAATTTAACCATTTACTAAATAGAATAATTATAAGAAAATTGAATAATTTCATTTCATAAAATTCGGGGGCTCACAATGACTTTCACCACAATATAAGCATGAAGATGATGACAATGATATAAAGAATTAATCAAGTAAGATCAATGATAAATATTAGAGATTTATAATTCAATTTATCCAAAGTTCAAGAATGTCCAAATTGTCAACATGATAACTAATTGCGGAGTAAAATTCAAGAATGATATCCATGTATCAAAAATAATTTGGACAGAAAAAACCAATTTTGTCGTGAATAGTACCCCATGAATAGTACTCGAATGAAAAGTACCCCGAATGAATTGTATCCCGACATGAATAGTACCCCGACATCAACCCACCATGAAAAGATTAAAATTTCAATAAGAAAGTTTAGACCAATAATGAAATGATACTAGATGAAGCACAAACTATTAAGAATATTCCACTAATTTAAGGGTTTTCACCATTTAATAATAAGGTTATGGAAACAAACAATAATTTCATACCATAAATGGAGAAATATGAAAGAAGACGATATCCCTTAATGAGTGCAAAAGAAATAATATTTCATACGAGTATGAAAGAATATACGAAACTGCAAATTGATTTTCACCTGTCATGCTGTAATCCGCGTAGACAGATCATTTCTACAACTTAATAAAGAATGAATACGAAATGTTATTCACCAGGCATGCGGTAGTCTGCGTAGACAAGTTATTCACACATATTAATAAGGAATGAATATGAAAGGGTAATCTGCGTAGATAGGTTATTCCCATAGATTAATAAGGAATAAATACAAAGGGTTATTCACCAGGCATGCGGTAGTCCGCATAGATAAGTTATTCCCACATATTATTAAGGAATGAATATAAAGGGTTATTTATTAGGTATGCGGTAGTCCGCGTAGACATGTTATTCCCACGGATTAATAAGGAATGGAATGACAACCCTTTTGAGTAGGAAGTAAGTAACATCATTTACGAATACGAATGAAATAATACCCTTACGAATACGGAAAATAATATCCCTTACCTTAGTAGAAGATTTGATACTGTAATAGTGTAGTAGCAGAATACTCTTCTTCTTTCCCTCTTATTCTCTCTATAATTTCTCTGTCTATAGTTTTAGTGAATTGGTGAGAAAGAAGGAAGAAATTAGTTTATATTTATAGGAGAATGGACTAAATAGTAATTGATTCACTGACGATCCAGATTGATTTACTATTAAAACGGACGGTCCATATTGATTTACTATTAAAACTTCAACTGACGGTCCATATAGATTTACTATTAAAACTTTAACCGACGGTCTGAAAAATTAGCACATCTCCCCATGAAATAATAAACCAAACTTACAACAAACGCCTCATGACAAAACACCTCTATTTATATCAAAACTTGAATAAATATTTATCACAAATCATTTATATTCAATCAACACATTTTTAATTGTTCAACAATTATTCATCATCACAATATTGACAACCAGATCGTTTCCAAGAAAGATGGAACTTTCTGATAAAGATCTAGCTTAGAGGTAAGAGGGTCAATTGATCCTACTGAAACATTGTTTAATAATTTACATTGAATATAATATTTTTGTAACTATTAAAATTAAATATTTTGGAAACATTCTCACCATACATACATGAATAAATTCCATATTTATGTGAAACAATTTTTTTTTTTGGTGAAACTAATAATTTTATTTAAATTTCTTAAATACCTCCATCCAGACACTATACAAAGGAAACATAAAATCTTTGGCAACTATAAAGAAAAGCCACGTGTAACAAACGAAAGGTTGTAATATACCCAACCCCACATGCTCCACACAATTCAAATACATTTCAACATTACCAAAAGAACCATCAAATATAAGTTTTTTAAATTAAATAACATAAATGGTTAAATAAATAGCTCTCTTTTAAAATTAAAAATATATTTTATTTTAAAACTATAAAAAAATATAATATTCTTAATTTCTCATTATTTTTTACTATAAGTTACTCCCTCCGTTCCAAATTAATTGCTCAATTTTGACTTTTTTAGGTTAAATTGACTTTTTTTAGAATTAATAATTAAGCATATATAAATATATTTCTAAAATTATAAAAATTGGGATTAGTAATAAATTGTATATACTTTCTTTTGATTATAATCTCTTCACCTATATTTTAGCAAAAATAATAAAAAGATTAGTTTTAAAAATGGTCAATTTGACTTTAAGAAGTCAAAACTGAGCAATTAATTTGGGACGGAGGGAGTACTAACTAATATTGAGATTATATTTAAAAATATAAAAATTATTCTTAAAAATTATCATTTTATAAATATATCTCTATTTTTAAAACAAAATAAATATAAAATATGTTTATCAAAACAGGGAAGGCTACGTGTTGCATGCTTGATCTTTTCTAGTATTTTAAAAAAAATAAATTAAAAAGTTAATTTTTTTATATTTATATATATAAAAAAGAAGAATTGTCTTCCGGCACATATATATATAGAGAGAGAAAGTGTATGCAAACATATAACACATACCGAGAAATGTAGATATGGAGAGAATAAGATAGCCGTAAAATTAACACATCTACATAATAATACTGATATATACATATATACAAACTCTCCTCAAATCTCTACCTAAATTTATCGGTTTTTAATCCCTAATTTGAATTTTATTTGTGAATTCTGGTGCTTTTCATCGAACTTTGACATATATACTTGCTCGTAAGATTTTTGTAAATATAAATAAAAAAGTATAAAAATATGTCAGATATATTCATGAAAGATCTGTTACCGATTGAAGCATCCAGTTGAATCTTTAAGCTCGATCCTTCAACCATTTCTAGCAAATCATTCTATTTTGCACAGTTTGAGGTATGATCCGTGTTCACTTAATTTTTCAATTTTATTGTTTAATGTACCTTTATAATTCTTTTTCATCGGGTTAGTGGTGGTTATCAGTTGTGTTATGTTATACGTTAATGATGATGGTATTGGATTTTATTTGGCCATGCCTCTGATTTTGGAATTATTGGTTTTTGAACTTGGTTGATCATGTGTTTGATTCGATTAATACTCTTTTTACTTCTTTTTTTTTTCTGTGTAATAAATAGCTTTTATTTTCATTGAATTCATTATAGTTACTTATATAAAGAAACAAATTTTGAAGTCAAAGCGGAAGGTGTAACGAAAATGTTTCTCTTTCTTGCTAAAATCACATTCTTGTTATCTTGTTATACACATTCAGGTATATGTTTTTTGTTGAATATGATAGTTTTTCCCCACATATTTATGGTTTTTTAAGTAAGCAGCTTGCCTTTCCTTTTTCAATATGATATTTTTTGGGTTGAAACCCGAGAAGTTCCTTTCAATTGTTTTTTTTTTTGAATCAAAACTATTCCAGCTATTTTTCAGCATAATGATAGTGGAGTGATATGATATTCTTATCACTTTGGTTGCATTATTATATCTTTAGAATATAAAAATTTTCGCATAAGCTTACGCGTTGAGGTTTTGATGATTGTTATTTGGAGGGCATCACATTCAATTTCTGTCTTCATTTAGTTTGCGGGCTTTAATTTGTGTCTCCTTTTGCATTGGTTGATTTTCTATTCAAATAGCTTACTGAAGATTTGAAGGCACAGTGGGGCATTGAGTTGCATGTGAATTGCATGGGGTGACGATGCCACAGTTGCGAAGTGGAGCACGAAGATCAAAACATCTTGGTGATCTTCAGCCTGCTTCTCAACCCGTTGATCAAGCAGAAAATTTACTATTGCCTACGCAGAACAGAACCAGAAGGAGAGCTGGTGCTGGAATAGGAAGGGGTTCTAATGCAGCAGCTGTAGCAAAAGGGCCTTCAGTGGCAATTCCTGAGTGGCCCGCTAATGCTGGTAGAGGCAGAGGGATTAGGCTGATAGATTTAGAGCCAGAGCCGCCTTGTGAGGTTCTTCCACAAGCTATTGTTGTCGGGGCTGGAGAACCAGTTTTTAATAGAGTAGAGGGTGGTGGAGATAACAATATTGCAATGGAGGGTGGAAGTGCGGAAGACGCAAGTGCAACTCCTGTACCAGAGAGGGTATCTTTCTGATTTTCCTTCCATATATATGATTGGAAATGCATAATTGTGATACAATTTTGAACATATATAATGCTGCTTACAAGCTACTTGAACCAGTGCTATATTTACGTCCTTGTCTCCATTCAGCTGTCTCTATTTAAGTATAGATCACATATGTTTTTACACGCTTTACTTGTGCGCCAACTAGGAGACATTTAAATAAGACTCTCTTTGTTACTGGTGCAGGTACAAGTGGGTAATTCTCCTGCATACAAGACAGAGAGGAAGCTGGGTAAGGGTGGTTTTGGTCAAGTTTATGTTGGGAGGAGGGTAAGTGGTGGCTCTGGGAGAACAGGAGCAGATGCAGTTGAGGTACTGTTCTAAACAAACTTTAGATTTCGGTTTTTAGTAAGCCAAGTTAAATTTGGTTCTATGTGTTTTTTATTGTAGGTTGCTTTGAAGTTTGAGCACCGGAATAGTAAAGGTTGCAACTGTGGCCCTCCTTATGAGTGGCAAGTGTATAAGTAAGCAGCATTTTCTAAATGTCAGGATGTTTATAATTTCACTATATTTTTCTTAATGTTCATGCCTCATTGCTCTGATCTAATTCCCTAACTTTTCATCTTAAAGCACGCTAAATGGATGTTATGGGATTCCGTGGGTTCATTACAAGGGCCGCCAAGGAGATTTTTATATTCTGGTAAAATTTGATGTGGTCCTTTTTTTAATTAGGCTTAACAATTTTGCTCATTGCTATAAGGAATAGTTAAATGAATTATGTAACTAGAAAAATGAACGAATCTTTCAGGTCATGGATATGCTTGGGCCCAGTCTGTGGGATGTTTGGAATTCTTTAGGCCAGTCGTAAGTCACTATTTTTGAATTCTGTTTTTCTCCAAAATGCACATATTGTATTGCCTTCAATGTGCACACGTTTTATTTACTTGTTTGTTAACTTGTCCTTGCAACATGATGTCATCAAAATTGATTAGTACTTTAAATAGGTTGTTACCAAACACGATGGCTTGGATTACTGCAGAAGCAATACTGATAAACACACAAGAAAGAATATTTATATACACACACATAGAGACATGTAGGCAAATGCACAGGCACATGAACATTGTGTTTTCTATGAAGCGCACACATTGTATTTGCCTTTAATGTGCACGCAGTGTATTTGCATTTAATGCGCACACAGTGTATTCGCTTGTTTTTATCATGTGCGTGCAATGTATTTACTTGCTTATTGATAAACACACACAGACATGTAGACAATTGAACAGGCACATGATGTTTTCTCCGAAGTGCACACATTGTATTTGCATTTAATGCGCACCTTGTGTATTTGCTTGTTTTTATCATGTGCGTGCAATATATTTGCGTGCTTATTGATTAGTACTTGCGACAGAATGTCACCAAGCATGGTGGCTTGCATTGCAGTGGAGGCAATATCTATTCTTGAAAAGCTTCACTTGAAGGGGTAAGTCTTACTGATAAGATCCATGCTTCCACTTTCTACCTATGTAAATAATTCCCTTTGTCCTAGATCATCTATAAGAAGCATAATTTTTATTCGTCAGCATTGCCAAAGGACTACATGCCTTATTTAATTTTGCTATTTATTTTTCCTTGTACAAAGGTTTGTACATGGAGATGTGAAGCCTGAGAATTTCTTACTTGGTCAACCTGAAAGCACCGATGAGAAGAAGCTCTATCTTATTGATCTTGGATTGGGTATGTTGTCTGCCTAAGCACTTCCATTTCTACTTTGGCTTAACTGCATAAACCATGACATAATATTGTTGGGAAGTTTTAATAATTTTCCGCATATGTTCCTATGATTCTAATTTTGGAAATGTTATTTCGTTAAGTAGCTATTGCATTATTAATATTTTATTGATTCAGCATCTAGATGGAAAGATTCATCATCTGGTCAGCACGTTGAATATGACCAGCGGCCTGACATATTCAGGTTTGTGGATTTCTGAATGTTAACCAAGCTTTACTTGATTCCAATTTATTAATAAACTCCTTTGGCAGGGGGACGATAAGATATGCAAGTGTGCATGCACATTTAGGTCGCACTGGAAGTAGAAGGGACGATCTTGAGTCACTTGCTTACACATTGATTTTTCTCATTAAAGGAAGGTTACCATGGCAAGGCTACCAGGTAAGTGGGTCTTTTTGCTTCACATTACGTATTGAGGTTTCATTTCAGCTAAAAAAAAAATCATCTTTTGATCTTATTTTTACCTTTTTTTTTTGTTGATATTTACAGGGAGAAAACAAGAGTTTTCTTGTATGTAAAAAGAAAATGTCCACTTCACCAGAGTTGATGTGTTGCTTTTGTCCTGCTCCATTCAAGCAGTTCCTTGAAGCTGTTGCAAACATGAAATTTGATGAGGAGCCAAATTATTCCAAGCTGATATCTTTCTTTGAAAGTCTTATTGAACCATGCACATCATTGAGACCAATCAGAATTGATGGAGCTCTCAAGGTTGTGAGCTATGATATATATATATATATATATATATATATACACACATTGTTGTCACGGCGCTACGGCGAGACTCGACAGTAGCTGACTGTCAGGACACCTAGGCTATAAGCTCACGCCATGGCGTCTATGTTGTCATCGCTTACAATGTGCAATTTAAACATTATTTATTTTACTTCTTTGACAATAAAATTTTATATACATTAAAACACAAAATATAATAACTAACACTATGGAATACAATTAAAAACACAATTATATGAATACTTTACAATCAAAATTCAAACACAAAACACTTGACATTGAAAATTAGTAAAACAAGTCAACAAATACTACGTAGAAAATAATGAATCGACCAAGTCAACACTCATCACACATTACAAGTCTAATAAATAATAAAATTACACCATATAGACCTGGGTTATGATGAGCCATTCGTACAAAATGACTTAAATCAATTAATTTGGGCCAGCTATCAAGGCGTCAACCTTGGCGGCTCGGCATCTAAGGCATTGTATTGTCTTTCTCTAGAGTCAGGACGTCTAGTCGTTGCCTAGGCGACACCATGATAACTATATATATATATATATATATATATATATATATGTGTGTGTGTGTGTGTGTGTGTGTGTGTGTGTAAAAGGCTCTTAGATATAAGTTATCTTATGTAACTTCTAATATAATATTATATTATTTAATCGTCAACTTAATAATCTACCGTACAGATGTATATGAGATTATGTAAAATTTTGATTGATTTGAGGCATCAGAATATCATTTTTATACTAGTGTAAATAATTTGTTTATAAGTATTTATTTCGACAGTTTATATTTTAGTAACTTCTATTGTTATAAAGTTGCTGATGTATAACCTCAAATCAAACGAAATTTTACATAATCTCATATTTTTATATGCTCTCATTACATCTAACGGTTAGATTATTAAGTTGACGATCATGATGTATTGGAAAGGACCTAAGATACGATCTAAAGATGCCTTTTACTATATATATATATATATATATATGGTTCAAAGTTATCTTTTTTTATTTATTAATTTTCCTGTTGTGTGTTGTATGATCAGGTTGGGCAAAAACGAGGACGATTGCTTATAAATTTGGAAGAAGATGAGCAACCTAAGAAGAAAGTGAGAGTAGGTAGTCCTGCAACCCAGTGGATTTCAGTTTATAATTCACGTCGTCCCATGAAGCAGAGGTAAGTATATACATTTGTATTCAATATGTCATGACAATTATCATTTGTATTTACTAGTCATATATGGTTCCTTTCGAACATTGTATAATTGCCCACGAACACTGCTGCATCCTTCTAGGACTCAATTTTCAAAATGGGATTTTCATATGTAAGTTCTCTTTCCATTTGTATAGACTTAATGGGATGTAGATATCTGATACCATGAGGATAATGTTGGAAATTAATACTTTACTGAATTTAATTGGTGGAGAAGTGCAATGGACAAATCTTTTGTTTAGCTTTAGGTGGTATTTTTTGTCTGCCTGAAGTTAGTTGTTTCTGCTTTGTTTACTCTTCCCTTCTTTGGAGGTTATGGTAAGGTTGCTTTACTTATGGACAATTAAAAACAGAAACAGAAGTGAAGAAAGTAGGAAGAAATAACAAATAATAGATATTTGACTAAAAAGTAAAAGATAGAATTGATATGTTTCTATGAAAAAGTGTAGTAGTTTTCTCTTCTCTTCAACTGAAATTGAAGAGGTAGAGAGGTTATTCTTAAAAAAAGAATTCTTTTGAATAGGCACATCATAGTTGTGTTTGTAATTTTTTATGGGAACTTTCTATAGGTATTTAAATGGGAAGTTGACTGGGAACTGCCATTGACGAGGATAGAAGCAAAATACTTGTAATATTATTGATTTATTATTATGTATCACTATTGATGACTGATTTCAACGTAATCAGTTCACTTGGTAGACAATATTAGGATATATATATATATATATATATATATATATATAGCCACAAGGCTAGTTCAATAATAATCAATCATTCAATATATGTCATATGATGAGATTACATCAACTTATATAGAAAAGCTAATACTGGAGGTTTGGTAAAAAATCTAATTTTAAAAGGAAACGTTATCTCTCTAATAATCTATATCTACTACCATTCTAGAATACTCTACTAACTCTATCTCCTTTTAAATCCCCACTATTCCCTCCTCCATTCTTGTCCTTGTCCTACATCATTTGGTATAGATCCAGGTTGGTGATTAACCTATTTGCTTCCTACCCATTGTCCTCCATCATTTTTGTCGAAGTTCGCTAGGTAGTGGACAACAACGTCAGAGTTTTGAATCTATCCCGACGCGACTATGTAATTTTAAATCTACCCCACCAAAAAAACTAGCAGCAAATTTAATGTTCACTGCTATAGTACTTGGAAAACCCCAAACAGCACCACTATTCAAAACTCACAGAATCAATCCCAAAACATATGTTCTACGGTCACCACCTCACTGCGACACCAGAAAATCAGTCGCCATAACCAATCATCAGTATCATCAAAACAAAAAAGCTAAATCTTTTTCATCTTCTTTACGCATCATCTGTACCTGCCCATAAAACTAGTCCCAAAACTCAGTCCTGAGCACCTACCCCCAATCCCATCTCCAAATCAACCTCAACCGAAGAAAATAAAGTAAATCCTTTGTTCAAATTCTGTCCCAAACAGCCCCACAGATTTCCGAACAGCCTTACCACAACCTAGTTATTTCAAATTTAAGGGAAAAAAGAAAGTAACAAAGAAAATTCTTTATGTTGCGTGCAGCTGCTGCAAGTCATGAATCCCCACTAATAATTAAATAATAAAGCTTTCTGAGTTGGCTCAAAAAAATATTGTCACGAGTTTTCGAGTTACATCACGAGATTATAGTTTCTTCTTTTAACAATTAAGCACACGTATTGTTGGATGTGTAGATATCATTACAATGTTGCAGACATGAGGCTGCGTCAGCATGTCGAGAAGGGCAATGAAGATGGTTTATATATCAGCTGTGTGGCTTCAGCTGCAAACCTTTGGGCCCTAATCATGGATGCTGGAACAGGTTTCTGTTCCCAGGTTTATGAGCTTTCAGCTGTGTTTCTTCATAAGGTCATTTTTAAATCCATTTTTGCTGCCTGCTGTCGTCATTAGGTTTTATTTAACTGGACATGCTCACTTTATTCTTATAAATTGTCATCAGGATTGGATCATGGAACAGTGGGAGAAGAACTACTACATCAGCTCAATAGCAGGTGCATCCAATGGGAGTTCTTTGGTTGTTATGTCTCAAGGTTTGTTTGATTGAGTGAACAATCCACTTGTATAAATAATCTATGCATCCATTTATTTTGTTTCCTTCGTTTTATGGCATAATGGTGTAGCATATTTTTATATCTTCTTTCTATGAAATTTTATTTGTTAATGGAAAGAAATTTAAAAGGCTAAATAAATAGAAGGCTATTATTGGGTTATATGTCCTTAAAACTGTAGGACTGAGATTTTAAGATACTGGTAACTTCATTGGTTGGAGGAAAACAGAACTGTCATGGACTGGGCTTTGTCAAAGCCCAATTATTTAAGCTGTTTGAACAAAAGCTCTATTAGATATGATTGAATATGATACAACCCCCACATTTTTTGTCCAGATAAGGCTCCTGACTTGGATACAGAAGTGCTTTGTGCAAGTCGGGCTTGGACTACTAGTCGTGAATCACTGATAAGTGATAACAAACTAACCAATCCCACTCTGTTCCGTGATGGCAGTGAAGTTTACCTATCATCTCTACTTATGGGAATAGTTTTATGATTCGTGACTATTTCCTGAAATACAAGAATTTCAGAGCGGAAACATTATTTTTTGAGAAAATGATGTCACTAACCATAACAAAAATTTTGTGCCTTGTCCAAGAGTTGGTAATCTTTTAGATTTGATCATATTCTAATTTTTCGCATACCAAGAGTTGGTATCGAAGTAAGTAACCGGCCGAATGTTTTGTAATATGCATGGTTTGTGCCATACTGCCGTTATGTTCCAGAAGTTGTTTCTCAAAGCTACACATTGTTTGAGTCCTCTTGTTGAGTATTACTGAGTGAGTTTTTGTCTTGGGATCATTACTGAGTGACTTCTCTGGCCTAATTTACTTTAATAAAGTTGTGCTTTCTGTAAATTTAATAGGAACTCCTTACAATCAGCAATCTTACAAAGTGAGTGAATCTTTTCCTTTCAAGTGGATTAACAAGAAATGGAAAGAAGGTTTCCATGTCACATCCATGACTACTGCTGGCAATCGCTGGGGTGTTGTTATGTCCAGGAACTCGGGATTTTCCGAACAGGTTTGAGCAACCAGTCAAATTTTGCTATAGTTAAAGTCTTTACATTATCCATATAGCTTTGTTATTAATCGAGCGCCTCCAAAATTGAATGTCTATGCTAGGTTGTAGAACTTGATTTTCTATACCCGAGTGAAGGTATACACCGGCGTTGGGAGAGTGGATACCGAATAACTTCTATGGCTGCTACTGCTGATCAATCAGCCTTCATACTAAGTGTACCAAGACGTAAGATGATGGATGAGACTCAAGAAACTCTACGTACGACTGCCTTCCCAAACACCCATGTAAAGGTAAATGTTTGCTCTCATTTTATATTAACTTTATATATGATTATTTGGAATGCACCGAGTCTAAATATTAACTATTGGGAGCATAATTTGATATTCATTCAGTGCTAGGTTTTTTTAACGGCCAACACGTTACATGCTCTACACTTTATGGTTATACTTGTAGGAAGTTTCTACAAATATTGTTGTCGCCCTTTATTTGGTTAATAGTTGTTTACCTTTCTCGTTTCTTTCACAGGAAAAGTGGTCCAAAAACCTCTACATTGCGTCATTATGTTATGGTCGAACTGTTTGCTAACGATTGTTGGATTGTACACACCCGAGATTGCTGTGGAGAAGAGAGGGAGAGTTAAATTTTTTGAAATCTTAGAGAGGGGTTTTGGTTTTCCATTGTTCGGTTTAGCTGTCGCATGCCTAAAGGCTTTCCTTCTAAGGTTATGTGAAATGGAAAAGAAATGAAGAGATTTTCCAAACCTTTGCCTCAGCAACAAAGAAATTACATTTGATAGTACAGTGGCAAATTTGCAAACAAATTATGGTTCATAGTGCCTTTGTAACTTGAAGTTTACAATGGGGAAGAATGTTAATGTAATATAGTAGTAAATATTTATAAATACCAAATATATGGAAGTCTCCTTGAGACAGGTTTTATATATTCCTGCTGTGTCAATAACTCTTGGTTACAAGAGTCAAATAGTGAGGATAATCATAAAAAATGATTTATAGTGGTATCTATATAACAAAAAGTGATATCTATTTTCATATTTGCTGCTCCATAAGATATTCATAAACAATATTTATAAATATTTGGTATTAGAGAGGATATCGAATATGTCGATTTTTAATTTTTACTTATCTCATATATGCATTTATGTCATAATCATAATTTATCTAGTATTTTCTATTTTTGTTTATATCTATTTACTTATTTGAATACTTATATTTTTTGAATATAACAGTATTGTATGTTAATTTATTAAAATTCCATTAATGCACCTAAACTATACCAATCAATGAAAATAATTAGGGCACTTTTCATGTTTAAAAATATGATTCAATATTAAGAGATGTGTTACAACAGCTAGATGGGGAACTTGATGATAATTCTCCCCATCCTTTGGAAATTAAAGATTAAATTGCTGATAATGTACATGATCTTCAACATAAACTTTATTTCTATAATTATATAAAATATTAAATAGTTTATTCATCCACATTAAAGACTAGGAGGTCATGACACAAGACGCGTACGATAGACAAGATATGTACGATATTCAGGGACGGATTTAGAATTTGTTCTCAACAGGGACGGATTTTTTCAAGTTGAAAATTAAAATGAAGGGCTAAAACTTAGCGAGTTAGAGAGCTAAAATTTGAATACATTATACACTCGTGTGTTTAGTTTTTTTTATCAAGTTTTATTTTTGTCTTTGTCCATATACCTATAAAAAAAATTAAAAGATAGGCACTGGCCTCATTACCACTTTGAGTTTCACTTGGTTTATGTACAAATATGGTTCTATAATTTTTTGTCTTTATTTATTTTTTTTTAAAAAATTAGTGGCTTATTTTGATGTAGAAATAAACATTGTAATTAATTTGCAGCAACATGTACTTAGTAACATATCAATTTATATAGCAATGTAAATTATTTAGTCACAAAATTTTAATATGAATTAAAAACCAATAGTTAATTAAATAAATGGAGGTAATATGTACACTATAAAAGTGAGAACTCAATAGGTTTACAAACTAATCATAACAAACATACATAAATAGTTTAATTAACTTAAAAGATGCAACTTGAATGACATTAATTTCAAATCACTCTATTGCCATGAATCTTCAACAAGAATTTGTTAACCGATTTATGGCTAGTCCTTAATTTTCAGTTGGTTAATTACTTGTAGACGACAACTTTTAATTCACGCAATTTATCACGGGAGAGCCAACTAGTCAAGTTAATTGTCGAAAAACTAATCAATTTAAAGGAACCTCTGCACGACCGCAATCTTCTTCTTTTCTTAATCCTTTTAAACAAATTAATAAAAGAAGTTTTTTTAAAAAAAGGTCAATCACAAAAATAACTAATGAATAACACAAATAATCTTCAAAACGATGATTGAAGTGAAAAAAGTCTCAAAAATGTCTAAATTAAATATATTAAAGTTATAAACTACCCCTCCGTCCCCAAAAAGATGAACAAAATATAATTTGCACACATATTAAGAAAAATAAGAGTTGAGGAAAGAGAATAAAAAAGTTATAAATTTATACTTAGTGGCTCTACAAGATTACATAAAGTGATGAATACTTTTATTTTTTTATATTAATAGATCCCACTAAATAAAATATGTACCATGTTTGTGAAATACGAATAAAATTTAGGATTCAACTATCAAACAAAAGAAGGACAGAAATGAAACTTATCGATTTAGAACGAATTATGTTGAGCAGAGGCGTGCAGTGCACTGTCTTTAAGTAGAAATTTTGCCCTTCGAAAATTTTTTCTCGGTACTAAGGTTACTGACGAAATCCTACTTCAAGATTAAATATCTCTTCATCCAACTAATCAGCACTTGAAATAGTTGAATGATCTAGAAACAACTTCTAAATTTCTCTTTACTTGAACTCAAAAATTATACCACACATATATATGATATATTTATACTAAAACAAGTATGCTGAATATATATATATATATATATATATATATATATATATATGAGCAGCAACTTCATAGGATGATAGAGACTATTGAAAAGATATAATTTGGCAGTATGTATATATATACATGTTCCTTTCTGAAAATTAGCTTTCAATCTCTCATATAATAATCTTATATAAAACAAGTTGATCAAAGCCAGCTTTTATAGGAATAGGAAAGTAACGGAACATCACCTGATATTACTGCTGAACGGTAAAATGAATCTCAAACGATAAAATAAATTAATATCCAAATAAATATGAAAATGGTAAAATGAACCCAACATCTAGAAATTTATTATTGAAATTATACCAATAATCCCCCACAATTTCAATAATAAGAATAAAAATAATAAAAGAAATTGAGTAAGGAATATAAGAGTGCATTGCGTTAACACTAGTGTCTTTTGGACTATGAACCAATGTATAGAGTGAATAGGACTTGATTCACAGGAAGTTGGTGAAATGAAAATTTCTATAAACCTTCTTCCTTATTATGAATCAGTAATCATATTACTCACACTACAAACTTTAATAGAAGTTGTTCTACGCGATTTGACACATTTTGGCCTTGCGCCATACCTGAAATTCATGAGAGCTCTAGAAAACCTGCCTTATTTTCATAAGAGGCGGCCCCACCTCTACACTCATATAGGTGTTTCTATCAAATGTGTTCTATAGTTAAACACATCACCCAATATGACTATAAAAATCATTAAGAGTATATAACTCAACCTCTAACACTGTAGAATTACACTATCCTACATCATAGGGATGAACTCAAATATGTATAGAATGGATAGTGTCTTAACCAATCAACCAATAACTTGTTGTTACCCATATGAACCTACTTCCTGGGATTACCATTCATATAGGTTGGGTTACCATCACTGTTGATTTCTGTAATCGACAATAGTCTCATCCCCCTTGATGTATTGCTCACTAGCCTCTATTGCTTAGTGACTTTGTCAGAGGATCCGTAAGATTTAACTCTGACCTAACAAAATTAAGGGATATAATCTCATCACATAACAGATGTCTCACAATATTATATGCCTACTCTTGCCATTATAGCTCTTATTTTTATCTCTGCCTATAGCAGCTTGGCAATCACAATGTAGAGACACATATGAAACTAGTCTTGTCCACAAAGAAATATTTTCCAAAAGATTTCTGAGCCACTCTGCTTCAGAACCTGCCTTCTCTAAGGCAATAAACTCAGACTCCATAGTAGAGCGAGCTATACAAGTCTGTTTAGAAGACTTCCAATAAACTGCTCCTAAGGTAAATATGTAGCCATTAGTGGATTTGATTTCATCTGAATCAGAGATCCAGTTGGCATCACTATAGCCTTCAAGAACTGCAGGATTACCGTAGTAATACAAACCAAATCTAATAGTATCTCACAGATACTTGAGTATTCTACATAAAGCAGTCCAATGATCCTTATTAGGATTATGAGTGTATCTGCTGAGTCTATTAACTGCATATGATATATCATGTCTTGTACAATTCGTAAGATACATTAAATAATTTATGATTTGGGCATACTCAGATTGAGATACACTAGGTCCCTTATATTTTTTTTTAAATATAAACAAGAACCATATGGAATCCTAACAAGATTAACATTACCTTAGCAAGACACCCCCACACTTTTAGGTATTTCTAGACATATCACCTAAGTGAAAGTAGTATGCACACAAACCAATCATGTTTGATGATAAAGTATATACATTGTAACAATCTTATTTATTTATTAATAAAAAGTATTAATTTATTAAAGGCTTTTAATTATCTACATGATGCTGTTTTATAATATGTGACAAACCCATAGTTTTAAGCAATGCTTTTAGAATAATGATGATGATCATTCTAATGAGATCTAATGTAAGACCCCAACTTATTAATGATTAAAATTAAATTTTCTCTAAATATTATTGTGAATAATAAGGGGTTAATTTGATATAATACTTTGGTTATGGGTGAAATGTGCAAATTTTGCAAAATAAGCAAGTGGTTATAAAATATTTATTTTTGGTCGGTGAATATTCGGTTGGTCGTGGAATATTCTTGCTGTCGGGGAATATTCGTACGACGACGCAGCCTTGTGTGGGCCCCATAACGGAAAGCGATTGGATGAAGAAAACGACAAGTATAAGTTGTTTATAAATAACGGCGTAGTTGTTACCGTTAATACTGTTGGAATACCCGGTGGTTAAAATACAGTAGCACACGGTATTGCACCAATTATTGATTCTTACGTAAGAAGGCACTACTCAATAATTGTTACAGTAGTTATTATTCAATATTTTATTTTATTGATTCAATAATTGCTGCGTTGATATTTTATATTATTGTTGTTCCAATAATTGTTGCTGCACAGTATTTTCATTTATCAGATCAATAATTCATATTATTTGAATAATATTATTAGATAACATTATTGGCAATGTCTAGAAAGTTCTGTCTAAGGAGAGGTTTGGTCATCTAATTACGCGCCAGTAAGGAGAAATCCTTATTGGAAAGCCCCCTCTTTCCTGGGAACGGCCTGGTTGTCATAAATGTGATTCTGTAATATTATTTGTGAATAATTAATTATTGATTCATATGATAAGGAAATATTTATTTTATGTGGATATAAATGAGGGATATATTTTTGTGGTTAAAAATGAAGGAGTTAATGTTGAGGTTTTTGTCAGTATTTTTGTCGGAATAGAGGTATTAAAAATCAGGGTTTTTGAGATAGTTTGCGGGGGTTATAATTTTTAATCCGACCGTTGGATCGTAGTAATTTTTGGATATGTTATACATATATAAGTTGAGTATATGTCCACAAATTTTGAACCGTTAAAAATGAACGTATGATTTATTACGAATTTTACAAGATGACTGGTTCAGAAATTGTTGAATTTTCGGAGTTTATCATTTTGGTAGAAAATTCTAGAATTTGTGGGCCCCACTTGTGGTTGGTGAAGAAATGTGCTGAATTATATTTCAAATGTGGTGGGTGGGAATAGTAGCAGGTAAAGCCATCAGGTTGCAGGTCAAACCTACCAAAATTTTCCTATAAATAGAGGGCTAAGTTAGAATTGAAAATCACACCAGAAACAAGTTTTCTCTCTTTCTCTCTCTAGATTATTGAGTGTATTTTGTGAGTATTTAGATACTTTGAGAGTTTCTATTCATCAGAGCAAGTTTCTTTCAGCCTTATACCGGTATTCCGACCAGAAGTACTGATATTTTGAGGTAAGGGATATTATTTTCTTCTTAAATGATATTACTTTCTTCAATATCATTATGCTAAAATATTGATATGAGTTTTTATCAAATTTAGAACTTTTTGTGTCGGGGGTTACTATTCACGTATACGGTACTATTCACGTATACGGCACTATTCACGAATACGGCACTATTCACCGAAAAATAAAATTTTTCCTTTTTGTCCAAGATGTCTATTATGGTTACTATCTTTGATTGTATCCATGTTTTGATCTTTATTTTTGAATTCTGCTTCACAATTGATTATTATGAAGTATTATTGATCTTGGATAAACTGTTATACGAATCCCTACTATTTGTCCTTCTGTCTCATTGGATTCGTTCTCTTTAAGATATTTTTCATCATCCTCAGTCCTAAATGATGATATTACTGAATATCTTTGGCCTGTAGTGCAAAGATGTATAATTACTTGATGAATATCTTTGGCCTGTAGTGCAAAGATGAACAGGTGTTGAGATGAACATGACCGACTGATGATACAAATGAATATCTTTGGCCTGTAGTGCAAAGATGAATATTTGGTTAAAGATGATTATTAATTGATGTTACAGGGATAAAATATTGATGATGGACTTTTAAATTTTAGAAGATAGTAGAATTCTTTCTCTACTTGACTCTTCTAATGGTTTGCTGTTTTCGCTGCAGTTGTTGATCTAAAACTTGTTGTCGATTATATTTTATCAGATTTTTCCCTATTGAAGACTAACGATAATTTGTTGTATATTATCTTAGTCATAATATTCTTTACTGGGCTAGTTGAGTTCACCCTTTTCCTTTTTGTTCCATTTTTCTTCTCAGGAGGTGAGAACATAGCAGGATCTAGTCGGGGTATGGAGTGATGGTTCTAGAAAGTTGTATTAGCAGTCCTCACTATTTCTGTAAAATAGTGTTTGAATAATTGTAATGAGGATTTATTTGGGTGTGGATATTGTCTAGAAGACAATATTTGTATTTAAACTCACAGTATGTGTTGTCGTATTTTGCACGACAATTGTATTATTGAAGTTGTAGTTTGCTTTCTGTACCATGTATTTGGCGACTCAGAATGGGTGTTGTATACCTATTTTGGGGGCGTCACATCTAAATTCTTAGAAAGCTTAAAACTAAAATAGTTCTCAATCGTTGGATTACTAAATTGGGGATTATTGAATCCGGATAGATTGGTACATACGTTGCTTGCTCATTGGATGAGGATGATTGATCTCATGATCATTTGTGTGGAGACACTAAAGCAACTATGTAGGTGCTTATTAGAGAATAAGTTCACTGAACATGGCTCGCTAAGGAATACCTAATGGAGTTTTACTTGCCTGTCAATAGGAATTCCTGTAGTGATAATAGTACAAGTGATCCTTGGACTTAAAATCATCATAGTATCTTGTGTATGATGAGTTATACTTTGACTTATTCCTTAAGACCATTAGGGTATATCAAAGGGTATGATTGGGTATAATAAGTTATCTTGTGTATGAGTAGTATCTTGTGTATGATGAGTTATACTTTGACTTATTCCTTAAGACCATTAGGGTATATCAAAGGGTATGATTGGGTATAATAAGTTATACATGGAGATAATGTATGATCAATAAAGAATCTACTATTTCTAGTAAAAGAAAAGAAATGTCCTATGTGATTCGATAAATGATAACCCAGTAGTCCTTGGCCAAGGCAAAATAAAATTTAAAAGGAGTTTCTAATTTGCATTATTTGGAGTTGTGCATTTAAGGATCGAAATACATATAATTAAATAAAATAAGAATTGACAATAATTCCATGTCTTATATTTAATTGGGACATTGTATAGTGGAAGGATTGAATTGTACGGTAACTATTAACTCAAAGGTTCTTTTATGATTAATGTTGAAATCTATATTATCTGGAAAGTCGTTGATCGCTAGGGAGGCTTATCCCTATTATAGAATAAATATTATTTATTTAAATAAATTAATCGTTTAATTTATTTATTTAAATAAGATTAGAATTGTTCTAATTGATTCATTCACAACCAACCGGTTTAATATGGAGAACCTAAAGGGTCACACCATAAAAGGAATAATAATTATTTAAGAAGTTAATGACATAATTGTAATAATATGTTAAGTATATTTAATTTAATCTATAGTGATAGAATAAATTAAATAGCTTAATATTTATTATTTAATATTTTAAAAATATTAAATATAAATTAATAAGAGGAGTCTTATTAATATAATTACAATTATTATTATTTTAATTTCTAAAAGAGTTTAGGAATTAATTTAATATAAGTACTCTCATTTATTCCTAATAGGATTAGGAGGGAAAATTAGTTAAAGGAGTTTAATTAATTATCCCTAATAAGATTAGGGAGCCCATTTAATTAAAAGAGTTTAATTAAATAAATAATACCTTATTTCAATTAAATAAGGTTACCTGATATCATTATAAGACGAGTCTTATATCATATATCATATACACGCAATTTCAATAGTTGGAGAGTACGTTCTTTTTCTATAGAGATAGAAAATTAGGGTTTAGTCAACCACCCTTCTTCTTGAATATTTCTTCTTCCTTGGTGGATCACCTCTAGAGGCCAAACACTTGGGTGACTAACGTTGATCAAATGAAAGAATCAAAGGAAGGAACCCAACCCGGTGGATTCAAGTTGAACACGAAAAGATATGGAGGTGAACTTGTACATGAGGAAGCTCGAATCTTCAAGGGTATGATTCTCATTCTTTATCTTTTCGTTTAATTAATAATTGTGCATAAAGGATGATCCGGGTATATGGTTTGTAAATTTTAAAACTCTAATTTTTTCACGTTTCCGCTTATTTTATCCAATTTGATTGCGTTCATTAATATTACAAACCTAACAGTGGCATCAGAGCCAAACCTTTATGCGAACTATTAATTATTTTAATTTGATATGTATATTGATATGTGTTTAGAATAATTTAATTGGACATAATTTATTGTATAAAATTTATTTTAAAAAAAAACGGTACTGCTTTTGGATGATTCCGTGATTTTGATTGTTTTATCTTAAATAATCATATGAAATCCATGATTCATCTTTTCAAAACATCTCCTGTTTTTACATGAATGTCTTTACAGGAGATTCATGTTTTTTCAAAAGGCACTAATAGTCATGAGGTTATCACAGTGGTTACGTAATATATATATATATATATATATATATATATATATATAATATTCTTAATTATTTTAATCTTAAAATAAAAAATTTATTTTAATCTTAAAATAAAAGTTTATTTTAATTTTAAAATTGAATTGCATGTTAACTAATTATAGTTAGAATTGGATTCCATGATAACTAATTAGAGTTAAAATTAGATTCCATGTTTTCTAAAATAAAAGAGTTTATTTATGAATATGAAAGTGAATCCATGTTTTCTTAAATAAAGGAGTTTATTTAGATATGGAATAAGATTTCATATTATTCAAAATAAAGAGTTTATTTGTGAATAGGAAAGAGAATCCGTGTTTCTTTTAATAAATAATTTTTTTTTACTTGAAATTGGATTCCATAATTAATTAAAATAAAGGAGTTTATTTTGATTAAAATAAAATAGTTTATTTTATTTTCAAAATTGGATAAATTAAAATAAAGAGGTTTATTTTGATTTAAATTTGGATTAAAATAAAGGAGTTTATTTTGATTTAAAATTAGATTTTATATTAACTAAATTTGTCCATTAAATGATATCAATATATATATTGAATGTTTATTATTCATGATATGAATGTTATTTATTGATGCATATGGTGATGTGTATGATAATAAATGAGATTGATTATTGACTATTGACCAATGTGATTGAATTTTATTTTAGTTGAATGCATGAATGTATGAGTTTTATTAAATGGGGTCTGCGTACCTCGTCTTTTCTAATTTTTATTAATGTAAATTCTATCTCCCTCCTATGTACTTCTCCTTGACTGCTGATCAAGGCTTCTATTTATTTTAAATAGTTTTGTAATAGGAATAGTTAGAATTAATTTTGAAGAATTGGAGATCAATGAGCAAGGAGCGCTTGAAGGCCCGCTTGTAATGGAGCTCGGGTTTAAATGTAATATTTATACTTAAATATTAATTCTTGCACCCCTAGGGTTTGACCTTTTGGTTCACTTGGTGGCTTTAGTGAACCAAACTAGAATAAAAGTTCATAATCAATCCGGGTAGAATATTGTATTCTATATATGCATGCTTATAATATATATATATATATATATATATATATATATATATATATATATATATATATATATATATTATGCAAACATGCTTCGCATATTTAATAATATGACGTGTATTTTATATATATATGTGCATGCGCGATAAACAAGATGAGACAAATCAATTACATGCAAACCCCTCAAAAAATTTTTATATTAAGTCCTAAGCGTTCAAAGATATTTGGAATATCGAACGTCGACTTCTAGCATGATAAAAATAATAGAGTATCAATTAATTATTATAAGTTTGTTGTGTCACCACAAGGCTTATCTTAATTCTTTGAGATGTTAATTTTATCACATTTGATGCTTATAAAGAAAATTGAACAATGTTATTTTGTTGTGTCACCACAAGGACAATATTTTTTTTTTTTGAATATATGGAGTGCTAGGTTGGACTTAACTTGGATAATTTTGATTCGGATGTGCCACCACTTGATCAAAATAATCTAAGAGACAAAATACAAGAAGTTGCATAGTTGATATAATTGACAAGAGTTGTCTACCTATTTATATATATATAGTTTGTTGTGTCACCACAAGGCTATATACATTTGGAAATGAGATCCTTATTCTCACTAGCAAATCTTTAATTAGATTTTGCCGAACTATATAAGTGAGGGTAATATAGTTTGAAGAAAATAGTGAGAGATACCAATTTAAAACAAAGCCTAATTTATTTTGGTAATTAATAAAAGAATGTATGCTAAAATGTTGTTAATTACAAATTCATTTACAGAATTTTACAATGTCTAAATTACTATCACTGCGAAGCATATTAGATGTTAATTAACTGAACCGAATTACTCGGATTGGTTAAAGAATTTGAGAATAGTTCTTATGGCTGAAAAATTATCTTATGTCCTTAATACGTCTTTCCTGCAATGGTTGCAGATAATGCCTCTAAGGAAGAGATTGCTACTTTTAGAAAGTGGCAAGATGATGCACAGTTGGCTCAATGCATCATGCTCGTATCCATGAGTAACAAGCTTCAGCGTCAGCCTGAAACTATGGATACTCCTACTATACTCCTGCACGTCAAGTAGTTGATGGTGAGGAAAGTAGGACTAATAGATATCAGATATCTTAGGAGCTCTTCCGATCTAAAATGACCAACGACACTACAGTACAGACACATGTCCTACACATGATCAATTTGATTAAATAATTAGGACAATGGGTTTTGTCATGGACGGAGAGTTGAACCAAGATTCGATCTTGCATTCACTCCCGGACTCCTTTCACAATTGTTGTGAATTTTTCATATGAACAAGTTAGATATCAGCTTCGCTGATTTGCACAACATGTTAAAAAATATTGAGAGTCACTTTCCAACCAAGAAAGACCAAGTCTTACTGGTGGGGCCAAAGGACCTTTTGAAAAGAAGAACGATTCTAAAAAGGTAAATAGAAAAGGCAAAAACAAAGGATAATAAGAACAAAACTGATACGGATAGCAAAGGAGTTTGCTTCCACTCCAATAAGCCTGGACACTGGAAAGAAACTACGAGAAGCATTTTGCAAAGCTAATCAGAAGAAGCTTAGTGGAGTTTCGGTTACAAATACAATTTTGTTCATGATTTAAAATATATTTTTCTTTAAGTCAAGGTTCTACTTGAGTATTGGATACCGACTTTGGTTATCATAAATATAGGTTTATGAAAGGACCAAGCAGAAGTAGAAAGCTAAACAAATATAAGTAATCCTATGTCTGGAAAATAAAGCAAAGGTTGCTGTATTAGCCATAGGAACTTATAGTTTAGCAATGCCTACGGGCAAATCTATTAAGTCAATAAGTTGTTATTGTATTCTAGTACTTGTTAGAAACATTATTTATATTTTGTTGTTGGACAATGAAATCTTTGGTATTATATTTAAGAACAATTGTTGTTCTATTTATAATAATAATATTTTGTATAGAACTAGAATATTACTTAATAGATTTTTTATACTTAACTTACATGAAAAATTATTTTGTAAATTGAACAAACTAGTATAAGAAAATGAGATGATCATTCAAAAAGTTGAATGTATATATTTACTGAAATATAGGTGTGAATTATTTGAAAGGTTCAAAGAATTCAGAAGTGAAACTAATTTGAAAAGTATTAAGATTCTTTTATTAGAACAAGGAATAAATACTTGTGCAATAAGTTTCTAGATCATCTCAAAATAGTTTTCTCATAATGGACGCCTCCTGATACACAATAATTGATTGATGTATGTAAGACCCCATCTTATTATTAATAAAATCGAATTTCCTCTAATTATTATTTTGAATAATAAGGTGTTAATTTGATATAATGCTGTAGTTATGGGTGAAATGTGCAAATTTTGCAAAATAAGCAAGTGGTTATAAAATATTTATTTTTGTCGGTGAATATTCGTTTGGTCGTAGAATATTCTTGCAGTCGAGGAATATTCGTACGACGGCGCAGCTTTGTGTGGGCCCCATAACGAAAAGCGATTGGATGAAGAAAACGACAAGTATATGTTATTTATAAATAACGGCGTAGTTGTTACCGTTAATACTGTTGGAATACCCGGTGGTTAAAACACAGTAGCACACGGTATTACACCAATTATTGATTCTTACGTAAGAAGACACTACTCAATAATTGTTACAGTAATTACTGTTCAATATTTTATTTTAATGATTCAATAATTGCTACGTTGATATTTTATATTATTGTTGTTTCAATAATTATCGCTGCAGAGTATTTTTCATTATCAGATCAATAATTCATATTATTTGAATAATATTATTAGATAGCATTATTGACAATGTCTAGAAAGTTCTGTCTAAGGAGAGGTTTGGTCATCTAATTGCGCACCAGTAAGGAGAAATCCTTATTGGAAAGCCCCCTCTTTCTTGGGAACGGCCTGGTTGTCATAATTGTGATTCTGTGATATTATTTGTGAATAATTAATTATTAATTTATATGATAAGAAAATATTTTTTTTTTATGGATATAAATGAGGGATATATTTTTGTAGTTATAAATGAAGGAATAAATGCTGAGTTGTTTTATCAGTATTTTTGTAAGAATGAAGGTATTAAAAATCAAACCAGTGTTTTTGAGTTATATTGCGTGAGTTATAATTTTTAATCCGACCGTTGGATCGTTGTGATTTTTGGATATGTTATACATTTATAAGTTGAGTATATGTCCACAAATTTTGAACCATTAAAAATGAACGTATGATTTGTTATGAATTTTAAGAGATGACTGGTTCAAAAATTGTTGAAGTTTCGAAATTTATCATTTTGGTAGAAAATTCTAGAATTGGTGGGCCCCACTTTTGGTTGGTGAGAAATGTGCTAAAATTTTTATTCAAATGTGATGGGTGGAAATAGTAGCAGGTAAAGCCATCAGGTTGCAGGTCAAGTCTGCTTCGGCGTGCTAACATTTTCCTATAAATAGAGGGCTAAGTTAGAATTAAAAATCACACCAGAATTCATAAGTTTTCTCTCTTTTTCTCTTTATATTCTCAAGCATATTTTGCGAGTATTTTGATACTTTGAGAGTTGCTATTCAGCACAAGTTTCATTCAGCCTCATATACGGTATTCTGATCAGAAGTACTGTTCGTTTGAGGTAAGGGATATTATTTTCTTCTTAAATGATATTATTTTCTTCAATATCATTAAGCTGAAATATTTATATGAATTTTTTATCAAATTTGGAACTTTTTGTGTCAGGGTTACTATTCACGTAAACGACACTATTCACGTATACGACACTATTCACGAATACGACACTATTCACCGAAAAATAAAATTTTTTCTTTTTATCCAAGATGTCTATTATGGTTACTATCGTTGATTGTATCCATGTTTTGATCTTTATTTTTGAATTCTCCTTCACAATTAGTTATTATGGAGTATTATTGCAATTGGATAAACAATAATACGAATCCCTAATATTTGTCCTTCTGTCTCATTGGATTCGTTTTCTTTAAGATAATTTTTTATCATCCTCAGTCCTAAATGATGATATTACTGAATATCTTTGGCCTGTAGTGCAAAGATGAATGATTAACTGATGAATATCTTTGGCCCGTAGTGCAAAGATGAACAAGTGTTGAGATGAGCATGACCGACTGGTGTTACAAATGAATATCTTTGGCCTGTAGTGCAAAGATGAATATTTGATTAAAGATGGTTATTGATTGATGTTACAGGGATAAAATATCGTTGATGAATTTTTAAATCTTAGAACATAGTAGAATTCATTCTCTACTTGACTCTTCTAATGGTTTGTTGTTTCCGCTGCAGTTGTTGATCTAAAACTTGTTGTCTATTATATTTTATCAGATTTTTTTCCTGTTGAAGACTAATGATAAGTTGTTTATTATCTTAGTCATAATATTCTTTACTGGGCTAGTTGAGCTCACCCTTTTCCTTTTTGTTCCAATTTTCTCAGGAGGCGAGAATATACCGGGAACTAGTCGGGGTGTGGAGTGATGTTTCCAGTCAGTTGTGTTAGCAGTCCTCACTATTTTGTAAAATAGTGTTTCAATAATTGTAATGAGGACTTATTTGAGTGTGGATATTGTCTAGAAGATAATATTTGTATTTAAACTCACAGTATTTGTGTTGTCGTATTTTGCATGACAATTATTTTAATGAAGTTGTTTTTGTTTCTGTACCATGTATTTGGCGACTCAGAATGGGTGATGTATACCTATTTTGGGGGCGTCACAGTTGGTATCAGAGCTTAGGGATATTGTCTCTGGCGGAGATCGGGGAATAGAACTAGGAGGGGAGAGACAAGTAAATCCTTCGCTAGTGTGTCCTACCTAAGCTTATTTGTTGGTTGGTCATAATATAGGGATATTATGTGATATGTTAATTTGTTTAATTAACCCTTGTTTTATGGCAGTATTTAGGAATGGCTACTGAGAACGTTAACAATGGAGTGTATGAGACCGTGGAAACACTTTTAGTTACCAATCAGGAGAATGTGCAACAAGCTGGCAATATTCCTCCTGTAAACAACGTTACCGAGCAAACGATGAATGATGGAATATTTAGGAGCTTTTTGCAGTTCATACAAAATCAGACGAGGGAGACTCGTGTGCAGAATACGGGTGGAAATGATAACAACGCGCGGTTTATCACGGCCAAGCAGTTTAAAGAGTTGGGACCACCAGACTTTCAGGAAAAGCCAGATCCGATCAAGGCGGAAACGTGGGTCAAGCAAATTTTCAAGATATTCGATGTCTTGGAATGCACGGAGGAACAGAAGTTTCCATTCGCCACCTTTATGTTTCGCAGTGAGGTAGACTACTGGTGGGAGTCTGTGAAGCGTACCCAGCCTGACGCACTCAACATGTCCTGGGAAACATTTTAAAAACTGTTTAATGACAAGTACTTTCCTGAAAGTATTCGTCATATGAAGGAGGTAGAGTTTATTAGACTGGAACAAAATAACATGACGGTGTCCCAGTGCGAGGTGAAGTTTGCAGAGTTATCCAGGTTTACACCTCATTTGGTCGAGAATGAGGAACGAATGACAAGGATGTTTCCGAGAGGTTTAAAACTCGAGATTCGGGAATATCTTATCTCTCATAAATTTTTTTTATATTCAGATATTGTAAACAGGGCTCAATTATTAGAGCGAGATAATGAGTATATTCAACCGAGGGAACACAACCAAGGTAATACCGGTGGCAGCGGTCATCGGACCAATGAAAACCAGCAGGGAGGAAAACATTCGGACAAAAGTGGTAACCACTCTGGTAGAAATTATGGCCGTGATAATAGAGGGAGCGAGTCGGGAGGAGATTTCAAGAAGAGAAGGTACAACAATGATAACGTGAAAACGTCAACACAAACATCAACTGTTTCTAGGGGAGGAGAACGACCACCGGTCGTATGTTACAAATGCGAGAAAGAGGGACATATCAGCCCAAACTGCCCACAACAATCCAAGGTATGTTATAACTGTGGAAAGGAGGGTCATATAGCTCGAGAGTGTTCTATAGCAAAAACAAGTTCAGCGGGGATGGTGACTCCAAAAGCTGTCCCGGATAAGTCGAAATCAGCGGTTCCTGGAAGAACGTTTGTCGTGACTGGCCAAACTGCGAAAAACCCAAACGAGGTGATCACAGGTAAGCTAATCTTGAATTCTTGCGAAGTTTATACTTTACTAGATACCAGTTCTACCCATTCTTTTATCTCTCCTGCTTGTGCTCAACGTTTAAACTTGACTCTAGAGAAATTAGACTTTGACCTATCGGTGGAGACTCCGTTAGGAGAAACTTTCATTACATCTACAGTTTATAAATCTTGCTTAATCCAAGTTGGCACAATCACATTACCTGTTGACCTTATCTCTTTAAAGATACTTGCTTTTGATGTGATTTTAGGAATTGATTGGTTAACTACTCATCATGCCAAAATTGATTATTTTCGTAAGGTTGTTAGTTTTCATATTCCTAACCAACCTGTTATGCGAATTCAAGCAACCAAACCATTAAAATCAATCGCTGTCATATCAAGCCATAAAGCCATTCGTTTATTGAAAAACGGATGTCAAGCTTTCTTAGCCCATGTTATGGACTTGAACAAAAACACGTCAGATTTGAATAATATTTCTGTTGTTAGTGAATTTCCTGACGTATTTCCCCCAGAACGTGAAGTTGAATTCTTTATTGACCTTGAACCCGGTACAAAGCCCATTTCTAAAACCCCATATCGAATGGCTCCTATTGAACTTCAGGAGTTAAAAGTCCAATTACAGGAATTGTTAGACATCGGTTTTATTCGTCCTAGTACGTCTCCTTGGGGTACTCCTATTTTATTCGTAAAGAAGAAAGACGGGAGTATGCGACTTTGTATCGACTATCGAGAATTGAACCATGTCACCATCAAGAATAGGTATCCGCTACCTCGCATTGATGACCTGTTCGACCAGTTGCAAGGAGCATAATTCTTTTCAAAGATCGATCTTCGTTCTGGATATCATCAGCTGAAGATTAAAACTGAGGATATTCCAAAGACTACTTTCAGAACTCGGTACTGGCATTATGAATTCTTAGTTATGTCGTTTGGATTGACTAATGCTCCTGCTGCCTTCATGGATATGATGAACCGTGTATTCAAAGAATATTTGGATCAGTTCATTGTTATCTTTATTGATGACATCCTCATCTATTCCAAAAGCCGTGAAGATCATGAGCACCATTTGAAGCTGTTACTGCAAAGGCTTCGTGAAAACAAGCTATATGCCAAGCTAAAGAAATGTGAGTTCTGGCTTGAGGAAGTAGCATTCCTTGGGTACGTGGTGTCAAAACATGGAGTATCTGTTGACCCAACGAAGATTGAAGCAATAAAAAGTTGGGAGCAACCGAAGTCGGTGACCAAAGTACGTAGCTTTCTGGGCTTAGCTGGATATTATCGGAGATTCGTGGAAGGATTTTCTAGAATCGCTACTCCGTTAACTCAGCTGACCCGGAAGGATACAAAATTCGGTTGGAGCGAGGATTGTGAGAAGAGTTTTCAAGAACTCAAGAGGAGACTCATTTCGGCGCCTGTTCTGACAATACCATCTGGTTCGGATGGATTTGTTATCTGCAACGATGCTTCAGGCAAAGGGTTAGGATGTGTTCTCATGCAACATGGGAAAGTCATAGCCTATGCCTCGCGATAACTCAAAGAATATGAGAGAAATTATCCTACTCATGATTTGGAGTTGGCAGTAGTCGTTTTCGCGTTGAAGATCTGGAGACACTACCTGTATGGGGAGAAAGTGGAGATCTATACAGATCATAAAAGCCTCAAATATTTCTTCATCCCAAATGAACTCAACATGCGGCAACGACGTTGGCTCGAGCTGTTGAAAGATTATGATCATACCATCCAATATCATCCTGGAAAAGCGAACGTAGTAGCTGATGCATTTAGTAGAAGATCATATGCGGGTACGAGTGCAATGTTGTTAACGTAAAGGCCCATTTTGTATGATTTGCAAAGGATGGAGATAGAGATGAAGGCTCCAAGTACCCACATGATGATATCAAATATACGAGTAGAATCGACATTAATCGATAAAGTTAAAGCTGCTCAAGCTACGGACATGGAGCTGATGCGTATGAAGAAGAAAGTGCAAAAAGGTGCTATTTCAGAAGTAAGAATCGATGAAGAAGGAATACTTCGAGTCAACTCCAGACTTTGTGTTCCTAATGATTTTGACTTGAAGCATAGCATCATGATGGAGGCACATAACACACCGTTTGTAATCCATCCTGGGAGTACCAAAATGTATCATGATCTTCGACATATATTTTGGTGGAGCAATATGAAAAGAGAGATCGCGGAGTTTATCTCGAGGTGTGTAACTTGTCAACGTGTAAAAGTGGAGCATCAAGTACCAAAGGGTCCATTGCAACCACTTGAGATTTCGAAATGGAAGTGGGAACACATTACTATAGATTTCGTTACAGGTCTTCCAAAGGTTTCTCAAGGCTTAGATGCGATTTGGGTCATTGTTGATAGATTAACCAAGTCTGCCCATTTCTTGCCTATACGTGAGACTTATTCCCTTGAACGTCTTGCTAGTATGTACGTGAATGAGATTGTGAGATTGCATGGCATGCCAGTATCCATAGTTTCGAATCGTAACCCAAGATTCACTTCACGATTTTGGGTTAGTTTGCAGAAAGCTATGGGCACGGATTTACGATTCAGTTCAGCATACCATCCTCAAACGGACGGATAATCAGAGAGGACTATTCAAACTCTGAAAGATCTATTAGGACTCTGTGTTCTAGATTTCAAAGGAAGTTGGGATAAGTACTTGCCACTGGTAGAATTCTCCTACAACAATAGTTATCAGGCAAGTATAGGTATCGCTCCATTTGAAGCCTTGTATGGACGAAAGTGTCGTTCTCCAGTATGCTGGGACGAGGTGGGTGAAGCAATATTGTTGGGACCAGAGTTGGTATGCATAACTACAGAAAATATCCAAACGATTTAACAACATATACAAACGGCACAGGATCGACAAAAGAGTTATGCGGATCTTCATCGAAATGACGTGGAATTTAATATTGGGGATCATGTATTGTCACGTGTTGCACCATGGAAGGGATTTAAAAGATTTGGGAAGAGAGGAAAGCTAAATTCACGATTTGTTGGTCCATTTGAGATTCTTGACCGAATAGGAAATGTGGCCTATAGACTCGCATTACCTCAAAGTATGTCTCGTGTTCATAATGTTTTTCACATATCTATGCTTCGTAAATATGTTAAAGACCCGAACCACATTATTGAGTTAGAACCAGACTAGATAGCTGAAGATTTAACTTACGAGGAGGTACCTATTAAGATCTTGGATAAGAAAGAGCATGTTCTACGCACGAAGGTTATACCACAATTTAAAGTTTTATGGAGAAACCATGCTATTGAAGAAATGACCAGGGAGTTGGAATCGTAAATGAAAGCGAGGTACCCTCACCTTTTCGAAACACCAAGTCCGTACGTAAATTTTGAGGACGAAATTTCATAAGGAGGGGAGGTTGTAAGACCCCATCTTATTATTAATAAAATCGAATTTCCTCTAATTATTATTTTGAATAATAAGGTGTTAATTTGATATAATACTTTGGTTATGGGTGAAATGTGCAAATTTTGTAAAATAAGCAAGTGGTTATAAAATTTTCATTTTTGTCGGTGAATATTCGTTTAGTCGTGGAATATTCTTGCTGTCGGGAAATATTCGTACGACGGCGCAGTTTTGTGTGGGCCCCATAACGAAAAGCGATTGGATGAAGAAAACGACAAGTATAGGTTGTTTATAAATAACGGCGTAGTTGTTACCGTTAATACTGTTGGAATACCCGGCGGTTAAAACACAGTAGCACACGGTATTGCACCAATTATTGATTCTTACGTAAGAAGTCACTACTCAATAATTGTTACAGTAATTACTGTTCAATATTTTATTTTATTGATTCAATAATTGCTACGTTGATATTTTATATTATTGTTGTTTCAATAATTATTGCTGCACAGTATTTTCCATTATCAGATCAATAATTCATATTATTTGAATAATATTATTAAATAGTATTATTGGCAATGTCTAGAAAGTTCTGTCTAAGGAGAGGTTTGATCATCTAATTGCGCGCCAGTAAGGAGAAATCCTTATTGAAAAGCCCCCTCTTTCCTGAAAACGGTCTGGTTGTCATAATTGTGATTCTGTGATATTATTTGTGAATAATTAATTATTGATTTATATGATAAGAAAATATTTTTTTTTGTGGATATAAATGAGGGATATATTTTTGTGGTTATAAATGAAGGAATAAATGTTGAGTTATTTTATCAGTATTTTTGTAGGAATGGAAGTATTAAAAATCAAACCAGTGTTTTTGAGTTATATTGCGTGAGTTATAATTTTTAATCCGACCGTTGGATTGTTGTGATTTTTGGATATGTTATACATATATAAGTTGAGTATATGTCCACAAATTTTGAACCGTTAAAAATGAACGCATGATTTGTTATGAATTTTAAGAGATGACTGGTTCAGAAATTGTTGAAGTTTCGAAATTTATCATTTTGATAAAAAATTCTAGAGTTGGTGGGCCCCACTTTTGGTTGGTGAGAAATGTGCTAAAATTTTTATTCAAATGTGGTGGGTGAGAATAGTAGCAGGTAAAACCATCAGGTTGCAGGTTAAGTCTGCTTCGGCGTGCTAACATTTTCCTATAAATAGAGCGCTAAGTTAGAATTGAAAATCACACCAGAATTCATAAATTTTCTCTCTTTCTCTCTCTATATTCTCGAGCGTATTTTGTGAGTATTTTGATACTTTGAGAGTTGCTATTCAGCACAAGTTTCATTCAGCCTCATATACGATATTCTGATCAGAAGTACTGTTCGTTTGAGGTAAGGGATATTATTTTCTTCTTAAATGATATTATTTTCTTCAATATCATTATGCTGAAATATTGATATGAACTTTTTATCAAATTTAAAACTTTTTGTGTCGGGGTTACTATTCACGTATACGGCACTATTCACGTATACGACACTATTGACCGAAAAATAAAAAATTTTCTTTTTGTCCAAGATGTTTATTATGGTTACTATCTTTGATTGTATCCATGTTTTGATCATTATTTTTGAATTCTCCTTCACAATTGGTTATTATGGAGTATTATTGCACTTGGATAAACTATAATACGAATCCCTAATATTTGTCCTTCTGTCTCATTGGATTCATTTTTTTAAGATAATTTTTTATCATCCTCAATCCTAAATGATGATATTACTTAATATCTTTGGCCTGTAGTGCAAAGATGAATGATTAACTGATGAATATCTTTGACCCGTAGTGCAAAGATGAACAGGTGTTGAGATGAACATGGCCGACTGGTGTTACAAATGAATATCTTTGGCCTGTAATGCAAAGATGAATATTTGATTAAAGATGGTTATTGATTGATGTTACAGGGATAAAATATCGTTGATGGACTTTTAAATCTTAGAAGATAGTAGAATTCATTCTCTACTTGACTCTTCTAATGGTTTGCTGTTTCCGATGCAATTGTTAATCTAAAACTTGTTGTCTATTATATTTTATCAGATTTTTTCCTTGTTGAAGACTAATGATAAGTTGTTATTTATTATCTTAGTCATAATATTTTTTATTGGGCTAGTTGAGCTCACCCTTTTCCTTTTTGTTCCATTTTTCTCAGGAGGCGAGAATATAGCGGGAACTAGTCGGGGTGTGGAGTGATGTTTCCAGTCAGTTGTGTTAGCGGTCCTCGCTATTTTGTAAAATAGTATTTCAATAATTGTAATGAGGACTTATTTGAGTGTGGATATTGTCTAGAAGACAATATTTGTATTTAAACTCACAGTATTTGTGTTGTCGTATTTTGCACGACAATTATTTTAATGAAGTTATTTTTGTTTCTGTACCATGTATTTGGCGACTCAGAATGGGTGATGTATACCTATTTTGGGGGCGTCACAATTTATCTAAAAGGAAATATCGTACCTTATTGGACATGGTACGGTCCATAACGATTTTACTGGCATTCCAGTATCTTTCTGAGGTAATATCCTAGAAATGGTTGCATATCTACGAAAAAGGTAACCTCAAAATCCGGCCCCAAGACTCCATAAAAGTTATGGACATGGAGGATTCCTAATCTTAAGTATGTTAAGATATGTGGTTGTCCAACTTATGTGAAAAGGTTTCAAAGGATAAGCTTGGGACAAGATTTGACAAGTACAGATTTGTGGGACATCCTAAAGTAAGTTTAGGATATATGTTCTATAATCCTACTTAGCAAAAGGTGTTTGTTACGAAACACACTACCTTATAAGATAAAGGTGTTTATCATTGAAGGGCTAGTGGGAGGATAATAGATCTTGAAGAGTTCAAGAACCACAAAACACTATAAGTCAATTAAGAGGAACCTGTAGATAGCCCTATTATACCATAACTGAATCGTAAATCTGGAATAATACCGAAGATACCTGGGAGGTATGAATTCATAATGGATGATGATGATGAGGTACGTATCATAGAAGATGATGATCCGGTTGCATACGATGAGGTAAGAGTTATAGACACTCAGAGAAATGGATTGAAGCAAACTTCTCAAAAATGGAACATTCGTTTTGATAAGAAAATCAAAAGAGTTTAATTTTATCAAAAATAAGAATGTATCTAGTGTGTACAAAAGGGTCAGTGGGAGCGTCGTGACATTCCTAGTACTATATGTTGATATAATACGGATAAGGAATGACATGCCAATGCTAGAATCAGTAAAGATAAAGTTGTCTAAACATTCCTGTATGAATGATATGGGAAGAGTATCGTTATTGGGGATACAAATCTATATAGAGAGATTTAAAATGATACTCAGCTAAACCCAAGGAACGTATATTCATTTGATGCTAAAGTCGTTTAGCATGGCAAACTCCAAGAGATATCTCATGTTGATGAGCCATGAAGTGTATCTCTCTTAATAGTCCCCAAAGACTCAGAAAATAGAGATCGCATGAGTAACTATCATGTATGCAATGAAATGTACGAGACCTGATGTTGATCAGTCATATTCTAGAGAAGTTCACTATGAGTCAGTTAAAAATATCTTAAAGTACTTAACCGACACTAAGGATGTGATCATATTCATGGTGGGTCTAAATTAAAACTAGAGGACTTAACAGACTCAAGTTTTTCAGACAGACTAAGACGACAGAAAATCCACTTTAAGGTAAAGTGTTACCTTGAACAATGGTGCAGTGAATTGAAAAGGTTCCAAACAGCAAAGAGTTGTTGATTTAGTGATAAAGACAAAATATATAGCTGTAAATGAAGCTGCAAGTTGATTGTTTGGATGAAAAGTGTGACGCCCCCAAAATAGGTATACATCACCCATTCTGAATCGCCAAATATATGGTACAGAAACAAATACAACTTCATTAAAATAATTGTCGTGCAAAATACGACAACACAAATACTGTGAGTTTAAATACAAATATTGTCTTCTAGACAATATCCACACTCAAATAAATTCTCATTACAATTATTGAAATACTATTTTACAAAATAGTGAGGACTGCTAACACAACTGACTGGAAATATCACTCCATACACCGACTAGTTCCCGCTATATTCTCGCCTCCTGAGAAAAATAGATCAAAAAGGAAAAGGGTGAGCTCAACTAGCCCAGTAAAGAATATTATGGCTAAGATAATAAACAACAACTTATCATTAGTCTTCAACAGGGAAAAATATGATAAAATATAATAGACAACAAGTTTTAGATCAACAACTGCAGCGAAAACAGTAAACCATTAGAAGAGTCAAGTAGAGAATGAATTCTACTATCTTCTAAGATTTAAAAGTCCATCAACGATATTTTATCCCTGTAACATCAATCAATAACCATCTTTAATCAAATATTCATCTTTGCACTACAAGCCAAAGATATTCATTTGCAACACCAGTCGGTCATGTTCATCTCAACACCTATTCATCTTTGCACTACGGGCCAAAGATATTCATCAATTAATCATTCATCTTTGCACTACAGGCCAAAGATGTGACAACCCCAAAATAGGTTCATTCCATCCAACCTATTCTGAGTCGCCAAATACATGGTACAGAAAACAACTACAACTTTATTACAACAATTGTCGTGCAAAATACAACAACACATATGCTGTGAGTTTGGATACAAATATATACCAAATGTGACTCATGTTCCAACCGTGGACATCACCTCACAATAACACCTTACATAAAGGTATAGTCAAAAACTGTTTTAGAAATTAGAATCTTTGGGAAGTGCTCAAGGAAACCTTCGTACATGGGAGGCCACGCATCTAGGTTATGATAGATATCATATGGCCACAGAATTATCCTTGGTTGACCCAATAGACCCCAAAGAAAAACGAGAAGATTACTATCATATTCTTCCCAATGGTGAGTCTTCTCTTGACTTATCATTATCTCCACTGTCTCTAATTGAGAATTATACTTCAAACAAACACCAAGATTATATAGGTAGTGCCCATAGATATACTCAGCAAGTGGATGAGCACAACCCTGTCTTATGATGACACGAGGTTGTATGTCATTAGACATCTTGTATGATAGTGACAAAACACCCTTCCAACGTTGGGTTCGCCTCACCCTATTTTCTTCACCAAATATAACTACTAAATGATGACCACCGTTCTATTCCCTTGTTACCCCCGCTCGACCCAGCTACACTCTTATTACCTGAAAGGAATTGTGAAGCAAAAGGGTGAGCACAACTAGCTCAGTAAAGAATATCATGACTAAAGATAATTAAATTATCAATAGCCTTCATCAATAATAAATCAGAGATTTAGAACATATGGTAAATGATAAAAATTTCAACCATAGTTGCAGCGGAACGAGCAATCCATTAGAAGAGTCAAATAGACTATAAAGTCTATTATCTTCTCCATGTTAAAAATCCACCAACAATATTTTATCCATGTAACATCACTCAACAGTTCCTTTCCACAATCATATGAATAACTCATAATCATAATTGTGACTATAAATTTTTCTTCGCACCCAGGACGAAGAATATTTTCATCACCTGTCTTTACCTGAAACATCAAAGATCATGGTTATACCAAATCACAATTCCTGTTTATAATCATACTAACAAATCCATCTTTGCACTACGGGCCAAAGATATTCATCAACAAACCATCTTTGCACTACGGGCCAAAGATATTCATCAACAAACCATCTTTGCACTACGGGCCAAAGATATTCAACAACAGTTCATCTTTGCACTACAGGCCAAAGATATTCATCAACAGGCCATCTTTGCACTACATGCCAAAGATATTCATCAACAATTCATATTTGCACTACAGGCCAAATATATTCATATCTCAAAGAAATATATAATCATTTCAGAATTTATATAAACAATAATTATAACCATGTTGATCAATTCACCTTTGCACTTAAGCTTAAGATATTCAATTATAAATTCAATGGTCATGATCATACCAGTCACAATTCAACTTTGCACTACAGGCCAAAGAGAACCCTAGTCATGATCATACCAATAATCTACCCATCTTTACACTCCAGTGAAAGAGAATTTCAACATCAGGGTTATAAAAATGTTATATATGATGATAAAAATAATATGATCAACATATAGTTTTAATCTCAAGAGTAATATTCGTAACTCATGAATAGTAACCCCGACACAAAAGATAAAAATTCTACAATAAAATTCATACCAATATTTCGGTATAATGATATTGAAAGAATAACATTACTTAAATTTATAAACAATTTATTTTAATTGTTTACACTTTACTAATTAATGCATTTAATCATCATAAAATGCCAACTCTTACAATTTCATCATCAATAACCAAAACCCTCATCAAAAATCTGCATATACCCCATATAGGATTCTCAAGCCATAAAATCCTATTTTTCAATTTTCTTTTTTCACAAAACATATTTAATTCATTTACTCATAACTAGACCATTTTCATGAAAAATACCAAATCAGTTCCAAAAATATTTCTTTTCTGGGATTTAGCATAATATAGTCCCATAGTGAACATATATTTTTCTCAGAATTTTTAAAAGTCATTTACTATTTTTAATATGGCCAAAATAGCCGAATATTTAGACATTTATCAAAAATTGTACTTTTGTCCAAAAATTCTGAAATTCACAGAGTATACTTCTATCATATACATGTACTCCCAATAAAAATTTCATCAATTTTGGAGTTAACCACAAGGAATTATAAGCTGTTACTTTTAAAATAGTCTTTTCTCATAAAATTCATAACTCTCAATCTATACATCCAAAAATCACCATTTTTGGACACAATCAAGAAAACTCATCAAAATATCATTTCAAATTTTTCCAGAATTTTTGAAGTTCAGAAAAATTACGAAACTGAAAAACATAACAACCCTTAAAATCCCTTACTATCCCTTACTATCCCTTACTATCCCTTACCTCAAAAGAGCAGTACTTCTGACTGGATATCAGATATGATGCTGAAGAAAACTTGCACTGATGAATAGCAACTCACCAAGTATCTAAAAACTCACAAAATATGCTTCATAATATAGAGAGAGAAAGAGAGAAAGCTTATGTTTCTGGTGTGATTTTCAATTCTAACTTAGCCCTCTATTTATAGGAAAATTTTGGTAGGTTTGACCTGCAACCTGATGGCTTTACCTGCTACTATTCCCACCCACCACATTTGAAATATAATTCAGCACATTTCTTCACCAACCACAAGTGGGGCCCACCAATTCTAGAATTTTCCACCAAAAATGATTTATAACCTGATTTCGTATCAGCCATCTCTTAAAATTCATAACAAATCATACGTTCATTTTTAACGGTTCAAAATTTGTGGACATATACTCAACTTATATATGTATAACATATCCAAAAATTACCACGATCCAACGGTCGGATTAAAAATTATAACCCCCGCAAAATATCTCAAAAACCCTGATTTTTAATACCTCCATTCCGACAAAAATACGGATAAAAATCTCAACATTAACTCCTTCATTTTTTAACCACAAAAATATATCCCTCATTTATATCCACATAAAATAAATATTTCCTTATCATATGAATCAATAATTAATTATTCACAAATAATATTACAGAATCACATTTATGACAACCAGGCCGTTCCCAGGAAAGAGGGGGCTTTCCAATAAGAATTTCTCCTTACTGGCGCGCAATTAGATGACCAAACCTCTCCTTAGACAGAACTTTCTAGACATTGCCAATAATGCTATCTAATAATATTATTCAAATAATATGAATTATTGATCTGATAATGGGAAATACTGTGCAGCAACAATTATTGAACAACAATAATATAAAATTTCAACGTAGCAATTATTGAATCAATAAAATAAAATATTGAACAGTAATTACTGTAACAATTATTGAGTAGTGCCTTCTTACGTAAGAATCAATAATTTCAAAAATACTATGCAATACCGTGTGCTACTGTGCAATAACGCGTATTACTGTATTTTAACCACCGGGTATTCCAACAGTGTTAACGGTAACAACTACGCCGTTATTTGTAAAAACTCAAATTTGTCGTTTTCTTCATCCGACAGTTATTCGTTATGGGGCCCACAAATAGCTGCGCCGTCGTACGAATATTCCCCGACAGAAAGAATATTCCACGACCAAACGAATATTCCCCGACAACAATGATTATTTTATAACCACTTGCTTATTTTGAAAAAAAAATTATATTTCACCCATAACTTTAAACTTTTATCAATTTAACCATTTACTGAATAGTAATTATAAGAAAAATTGAATACTTTTATTTCATAAAATTCGGGGTCTTACAATCTCCCCTCCTTATGAAATTTCGTCCCCGAAATTTACGTACCTGGTATTTCAAAGAGTTGAGAATACCTTGCTTTCATTTCAGATTCCATCTTCCCTGTCATCATGATTTCTCCATTGCTCATCTCCTGTATTTCAGATATCATTCTAGAATACAGCTTCAAAACAAAGGTTAATTTAACAAATTAACATATCACATAATATCCCAATATTATGACTGACCAACAAATAAGCTTAGGTAGGACACACTAGCGAAGGATTTACTCATCTCTCCCCTCCTAGTTGTATTCTCCGATCTCCGCCAGAGATCATATCCCTAAGCTCTGATACCACCTGTGACAAATGTCCCATCAGTGGACAGCACCTCACAGTGGTACCTATCAGTTTGCCACAGCAGAACGGCGTCCCCTACGGAGAGTCTGGCTTCGGTGCATCCCCCATCAACAGGAAGTCACCAGCGAGAGGCTCGGGGCTCTTTACTTATAGCTCTGATACCACCTGTGACAACCCCAAAATAGGTCCATTCCATCCAACCTATTCTGAGTCGCCAAATACATGGTACAGAAAACAACTACAACTTTATTACAACAATTGTCGTGCAAAATACAACAACACATATGCTGTGAGTTTGGATACAAATATATACCAAATGTGACTCATGTTCCAACCGTGGACATCACCTCACAATAACACCTTACATAAAGGTATAGTCAAAAACTGTTTTAGAAATTAGAATCTTTGGGAAGTGCTCAAGGAAACCTTCGTACATGGGAGGCCACGCGTCTAGGTTATGATAGATATCATATGGCCACAGAATTATCCTTGGTTGACCCAATAGACCCCAAAGAAAAACGAGAAGATTACTATCATATTCTTCCCAATGGTGAGTCTTCTCTTGACTTATCATTATCTCCACTGTCTCTAATTGAGAATTATACTTCAAACAAACACCAAGATTATATAGGTAGTGCCCATAGATATACTCAGCAAGTGGATGAGCACAACCCTGTCTTATGATGACACGAGGTTGTATGTCATTAGACATCTTGTATGATAGTGACAAAACACCCTTCCAACGTTGGGTTCGCCTCACCCTATTTTCTTCACCAAATATAACTACTAAATGATGACCACCGTTCTATTCCCTTGTTACCCCCGCTCGACCCAGCTACACTCTTATTACCTGAAAGGAATTGTGAAGCAAAAGGGTGAGCACAACTAGCTCAGTAAAGAATATCATGACTAAAGATAATTAAATTATCAATAGCCTTCATCAATAATAAATCAGAGATTTAGAACATATGGTAAATGATAAAAATTTCAACCATAGTTGCAGCGGAACGAGCAATCCATTAGAAGAGTCAAATAGACTATAAAGTCTATTATCTTCTCCATGTTAAAAATCCACCAACAATATTTTATCCATGTAACATCACTCAACAGTTCCTTTCCACAATCATATGAATAACTCATAATCATAATTGTGACTATAAATTTTTCTTCGCACCCAGGACGAAGAATATTTTCATCACCTGTCTTTACCTGAAACATCAAAGATCATGGTTATACCAAATCACAGTTCCTGTTTATAATCATACTAACAAATCCATCTTTGCACTACGGGCCAAAGATATTCATCAACAAACCATCTTTGCACTACGGGCCAAAGATATTCATCAACAAACCATCTTTGCACTACGGGCCAAAGATATTCAACAACAGTTCATCTTTGCACTACAGGCCAAAGATATTCATCAACAGGCCATCTTTGCACTACATGCCAAAGATATTCATCAACAATTCATATTTGCACTACAGGCCAAATATATTCATATCTCAAAGAAATATATAATCATTTCAGAATTTATATAAACAATAATTATAACCATGTTGATCAATTCACCTTTGCACTTAAGCTTAAGATATTCAATTATAAATTCAATGGTCATGATCATACCAGTCACAATTCAACTTTGCACTACAGGCCAAAGAGAACCCTAGTCATGATCATACCAATAATCTACCCATCTTTACACTCCAGTGAAAGAGAATTTCAACATCAGGGTTATAAAAATGTTATATATGATGATAAAAATAATATGATCAACATATAGTTTTAATCTCAAGAGTAATATTCGTAACTCATGAATAGTAACCCCGACACAAAAGATAGAAATTCTACAATAAAATTCATACCAATATTTCGGTATAATGATATTGAAAGAATAACATTACTTAAATTTATAAACAATTTATTTTAATTGTTTACACTTTACTAATTAATGCATTTAATCATCATAAAATGCCAACTCTTACAATTTCATCATCAATAACCAAAACCCTCATCAAAAATCTGCATATACCTCATATAGGATTCTCAAGCCATAAAATCCTATTTTCCAATTTTCTTTCTTCACAAAACATATTTAATTCATTTACTCATAACTAGACCATTTTCATGAAAAATACCAAATCAGTTCCAAAAATATTTCTTTTCTGGGATTTAGCATAATATAGTCCCATAGTGAACATATATTTTTCTCAGAATTTTTAAAAGTCATTTACTATTTTTCATATGGCCAAAATAGCCGAATATTTAGACATTTATCAAAAATTGTACTTTTGTCTAAAAATTCTGAAATTTACAGAGTATACTTCTATCATATACATGTACTCCCAATAAAAATTTCATCAATTTTGGAGTTAACCACAAGGAATTATAAGCTGTTACTTTTAAAATAGTCTTTTCTCATAAAATTCATAACTCTCAATCTATACATCCAAAAATCACCATTTTTGGACACAATCAAGAAAACTCATCAAAATATCATTTCAAATTTTTCCAGAATTTTTGAAGATCAGAAAAATTACGAAACTGAAAATCATAACAACCCTTAAAATCCCTTACTATCCCTTACTATCCCTTACCTCAAAAGAGCAGTACTTCTGACTGGATATCGGATATGATGCTGAAGGAAACTTGCACTGATGAATAGCAACTCACCAAGTATCTAAAAACTCACAAAATATGCTTCATAATATAGAGAGAGAAAGAGAGAAAGCTTATGTTTCTGGTGTGATTTTCAATTCTAACTTAGCCCTCTATTTATAGGAAAATTTTGGTAGGTTTGACCTGCAACCTGATGGCTTTACCTGCTACTATTCCCACCCACCACATTTGAAATATAATTCAGCACATTTCTTCACCAACCACAAGTGGGGCCCACCAATTCTAGAATTTTCCACCAAAATGATAAATCCGAAAATTCATTTCTGAACCAGTCATCTCGTAAAATTCATAACAAATCATACGTTCATTTTTAACGGTTCAAAATTTGTGGACATATACTCAACTTATATATGTATAACATATCCAAAAATTACCACGATCCAACGGTCGGATTAAAAATTATAACCCCCGCAAAATATCTCAAAAACCCTGATTTTTAATACCTCCATTCCGACAAAAATACGGATAAAAATCTCAACATTAACTCCTTCATTTTTAACCACAAAAATATATCCCTCATTTATATCCACATAAAATAAATATTTCCTTATCATATGAATCAATAATTAATTATTCACAAATAATATTACAGAATCACATTTATGACAACCAGGCCGTTCCCAGGAAAGAGGGGGCTTTCCAATAAGAATTTCTCCTTACTGGCGCGCAATTAGATGACCAAACCTCTCCTTAGACAGAACTTTCTAGACATTGCCAATAATGCTATCTAATAATATTATTCAAATAATATGAATTATTGATCTGATAATGGAAAATACTGTGCAGCAACAATTATTGAACAACAATAATATAAAATTTCAACGTAGCAATTATTGAATCAATAAAATAAAATATTGAACAGTAATTACTGTAACAATTATTGAGTAGTGCCTTCTTACGTAAGAATCAATAATTTCAAAAATACTATGCAATACCGTGTGCTACTGTGCAATAACGCGTATTACTGTATTTTAACCACCGGGTATTCCAACAGTGTTAACGGTAACAACTACGCCGTTATTTGTAAAAACTCAAATTTGTCGTTTTCTTCACCCGACAGTTATTCGTTATGGGGCCCACAAATAGCTGCGCCGTCGTACGAATATTCCCCGACAGAAAGAATATTCCACGACCAAACGAATATTCCCCGACAACAATGATTATTTTATAACCACTTGCTTATTTTGAAAAAAAAATTCATATTTCACCCATAACTTTAAACTTTTATCAATTTAACCATTTACTGAATAGTAATTATAAGAAAAATTGAATACTTTTATTTCATAAAATTCGGGGTCTTACAATCTCCCCTCCTTATGAAATTTCGTCCCCGAAATTTACGTACCTGGTATTTCAAAGAGTTGAGAATACCTTGCTTTCATTTCAGATTCCATCTTCCCTGTCATCATGATTTCTCCATTGCTCATCTCCTGTATTTCAGATATCATTCTAGAATACAGCTTCAAAACAAGGGTTAATTTAACAAATTAACATATCACATAATATCCCGATATTATGACTGACCAACAAATAAGCTTAGGTAGGACACACTAGCGAATGATTTACTCATCTCTCCCCTCCTAGTTGTATTCTCCGATCTCCGCCAGAGATCATATCCCTAAGCTCTGATACCACCTGTGACAAATGTCCCATCAGTGGACAGCACCTCACAGTGGTACCTATCAGTTTGCCACCGCAGAACGGCGTCCCCTACGGAGAGTCTGGCTTCGGTGCATCCCCCATCAACAGGAAGTCACCAGCGAGAGGCTCGGGGCTCTTTACTTATAGCTCTGATACCACCTGTGACAACCCCAAAATAGGTCCATTCCATCCAACCTATTCTGAGTCGCCAAATACATGGTACAGAAAACAACTACAACTTTATTACAACAATTGTCGTGCAAAATACAACAACACATATGCTGTGAGTTTGGATACAAATATATACCAAATGTGACTCATGTTCCAACCGTGGACATCACCTCACAATAACACCTTACATAAAGGTATAGTCAAAAACTGTTTTAGAAATTAGAATCTTTGGGAAGTGCTCAAGGAAACCTTCGTACATGGGAGGCCACGCGTCTAGGTTATGATAGATATCATATGGCCACAGAATTATCCTTGGTTGACCCAATAGACCCCAAAGAAAAACGAGAAGATTACTATCATATTCTTCCCAATGGTGAGTCTTCTCTTGACTTATCATTATCTCCACTGTCTCTAATTGAGAATTATACTTCAAACAAACACCAAGATTATATAGGTAGTGCCCATAGATATACTCAGCAAGTGGATGAGCACAACCCTGTCTTATGATGACACGAGGTTGTATGTCATTAGACATCTTGTATGATAGTGACAAAACACCCTTCCAACGTTGGGTTCGCCTCACCCTATTTTCTTCACCAAATATAACTACTAAATGATGACCACCGTTCTATTCCCTTGTTACCCCCGCTCGACCCAGCTACACTCTTATTACCTGAAAGGAATTGTGAAGCAAAAGGGTGAGCACAACTAGCTCAGTAAAGAATATCATGACTAAAGATAATTAAATTATCAATAGCCTTCATCAATAATAAATCAGAGATTTAGAACATATGGTAAATGATAAAAATTTCAACCATAGTTGCAGCGGAACGAGCAATCCATTAGAAGAGTCAAATAGACTATAAAGTCTATTATCTTCTCCATGTTAAAAATCCACCAACAATATTTTATCCATGTAACATCACTCAACAGTTCCTTTCCACAATCATATGAATAACTCATAATCATAATTGTGACTATAAATTTTTCTTCGCACCCAGGACGAAGAATATTTTCATCACCTGTCTTTACCTGAAACATCAAAGATCATGGTTATACCAAATCACAGTTCCTGTTTATAATCATACTAACAAATCCATCTTTGCACTACGGGCCAAAGATATTCATCAACAAACCATCTTTGCACTACGGGCCAAAGATATTCATCAACAAACCATCTTTGCACTACGGGCCAAAGATATTCAACAACAGTTCATCTTTGCACTACAGGCCAAAGATATTCATCAACAGGCCATCTTTGCACTACATGCCAAAGATATTCATCAACAATTCATATTTGCACTACAGGCCAAATATATTCATATCTCAAAGAAATATATAATCATTTCAGAATTTATATAAACAATAATTATAACCATGTTGATCAATTCACCTTTGCACTTAAGCTTAAGATATTCAATTATAAATTCAATGGTCATGATCATACCAGTCACAATTCAACTTTGCACTACAGGCCAAAGAGAACCCTAGTCATGATCATACCAATAATCTACCCATCTTTACACTCCAGTGAAAGAGAATTTCAACATCAGGGTTATAAAAATGTTATATATGATGATAAAAATAATATGATCAACATATAGTTTTAATCTCAAGAGTAATATTCGTAACTCATGAATAGTAACCCCGACACAAAAGATAGAAATTCTACAATAAAATTCATACCAATATTTCGGTATAATGATATTGAAAGAATAACATTACTTAAATTTATAAACAATTTATTTTAATTGTTTACACTTTACTAATTAATGCATTTAATCATCATAAAATGCCAACTCTTACAATTTCATCATCAATAACCAAAACCCTCATCAAAAATCTGCATATACCTCATATAGGATTCTCAAGCCATAAAATCCTATTTTCCAATTTTCTTTCTTCACAAAACATATTTAATTCATTTACTCATAACTAGACCATTTTCATGAAAAATACCAAATCAGTTCCAAAAATATTTCTTTTCTGGGATTTAGCATAATATAGTCCCATAGTGAACATATATTTTTCTCAGAATTTTTAAAAGTCATTTACTATTTTTCATATGGCCAAAATAGCCGAATATTTAGACATTTATCAAAAATTGTACTTTTGTCTAAAAATTCTGAAATTTACAGAGTATACTTCTATCATATACATGTACTCCCAATAAAAATTTCATCAATTTTGGAGTTAACCACAAGGAATTATAAGCTGTTACTTTTAAAATAGTCTTTTCTCATAAAATTCATAACTCTCAATCTATACATCCAAAAATCACCATTTTTGGACACAATCAAGAAAACTCATCAAAATATCATTTCAAATTTTTCCAGAATTTTTGAAGATCAGAAAAATTACGAAACTGAAAATCATAACAACCCTTAAAATCCCTTACTATCCCTTACTATCCCTTACCTCAAAAGAGCAGTACTTCTGACTGGATATCGGATATGATGCTGAAGGAAACTTGCACTGATGAATAGCAACTCACCAAGTATCTAAAAACTCACAAAATATGCTTCATAATATAGAGAGAGAAAGAGAGAAAGCTTATGTTTCTGGTGTGATTTTCAATTCTAACTTAGCCCTCTATTTATAGGAAAATTTTGGTAGGTTTGACCTGCAACCTGATGGCTTTACCTGCTACTATTCCCACCCACCACATTTGAAATATAATTCAGCACATTTCTTCACCAACCACAAGTGGGGCCCACCAATTCTAGAATTTTCCACCAAAATGATAAACTAAAATTCATTTCTGAACCAGTCATCTCGTAAAATTCATAACAAATCATACGTTCATTTTTAACGGTTCAAAATTTGTGGACATATACTCAACTTATATATGTATAACATATCCAAAAATTACCACGATCCAACGGTCGGATTAAAAATTATAACCCCCGCAAAATATCTCAAAAACCCTGATTTTTAATACCTCCATTCCGACAAAAATACGGATAAAAACCTCAACATTAACTCCTTCATTTTTAACCACAAAAATATATCCCTCATTTATATCCACATAAAATAAATATTTCCTTATCATATGAATCAATAATTAATTATTCACAAATAATATTACAGAATCACATTTATGACAACCAGGCCGTTCCCAGGAAAGAGGGGGCTTTCCAATAAGAATTTCTCCTTACTGGCGCGCAATTAGATGACCAAACCTCTCCTTAGACAGAACTTTCTAGACATTGCCAATAATGTTATCTAATAATATTATTCAAATAATATGAATTATTGATCTGATAATGGAAAATACTGTGCAGCAACAATTATTGAACAACAATAATATAAAATTTCAACGTAGCAATTATTGAATCAATAAAATAAAATATTGAACAGTAATTACTGTAACAATTATTGAGTAGTGCCTTCTTACGTAAGAATCAATAATTTCAAAAATACTATGCAATACCGTGTGCTACTGTGCAATAACGCGTATTACTGTATTTTAACCACCGGGTATTCCAACAGTGTTAACGGTAACAACTACGCCGTTATTTGTAAAAACTCAAATTTGTCGTTTTCTTCACCCGACAGTTATTCGTTATGGGGCCCACAAATAGCTGCGCCGTCGTACGAATATTCCCCGACAGAAAGAATATTCCACGACCAAACGAATATTCCCCGACAACAATGATTATTTTATAACCACTTGCTTATTTTGAAAAAAAATCATATTTCACCCATAACTTTAAACTTTTATCAATTTAACCATTTACTGAATAGTAATTATAAGAAAAATTGAATACTTTTATTTCATAAAATTAGGGGTCTTACAATCTCCCCTCCTTATGAAATTTCGTCCTCGAAATTTACGTACCTGGTATTGCAAAGAGTTGAGAATACCTTGCTTTCATTTCAGATTCCATCTTCCCTATCATCATGATTTCTCCATTGCTCATCTCCTGTATTTCAGATATCATTCTAGAATACAGCTTCAAAATAAGGGTTAATTAAACAAATTAACATATCACATAATATCCCAATATTATGACTGACCAACAAATAAGCTTAGGTAGGACACACTAGCGAAGGATTTACTCATCTCTCCCCTCCTAGTTATATTTTCCGATCTCCGCCAGAGATCATATCCCTAAGCTCTGATACCACCTGTGACAAATGTCCCATCAGTGGACAGCACCTCACAGTGGTACCTATCAGTTTGCCACCGCAGAACGGCGTCCCCTACGGAGAGTCTGGCTTCGGTGCATCCCCCATCAACAGGAAGTCACCAGCGAGAGGCTCGGGGCTCTTTACTTATAGCTCTGATACCACCTGTGACAACCCCAAAATAGGTCATTCCATCCAACCTATTCTGAGTCGCAAATACATGGTACAGAAAACAACTACAACTTTATTACAACAATTGTCGTGCAAAATACAACAACACATATGCTGTGAGTTTGGATACAAATATATACCAAATGTGACTCATGTTCCAACCGTGGACATCACCTCACAATAACACCTTACATAAAGGTATAGTCAAAAACTGTTTTAGAAATTAGAATCTTTGGGAAGTGCTCAAGGAAACCTTCGTACATGGGAGGCCACGCATCTAGATTATGATAGATATCATATGGCCACAGAATTATCCTTGGTTGACCCAATAGACCCCAAAGAAAAACGAGAAGATTACTATCATATTCTTCCCAATGGTGAGTCTTCTCTTGACTTATCATTATCTCCACTGTCTCTAATTGAGAATTATACTTCAAACAAACACCAAGATTATATAGGTAGTGCCCATAGATATACTCAGCAAGTGGATGAGCACAACCCTGTCTTATGATGACACGAGGTTGTATGTCATTAGACATCTTGTATGATAGTAACAAAACACCCTTCCAACGTTGGGTTCGCCTCACCCTATTTTCTTCACCAAATATAACTACTAAATGATGACCACCGTTCTATTCCCTTGTTACCCCCGCTCGACCCAGCTACACTCTTATTACCTGAAAGGAATTGTGAAGCAAAAGGGTGAGCACAACTAGCTCAGTAAAGAATATCATGACTAAAGATAATTAAATTATCAATAGCCTTCATCAATAATAAATCAGAGATTTAGAACATATGGTAAATGATAAAAATTTCAACCATAGTTGCAGCGGAACGAGCAATCCATTAGAAGAGTCAAATAGACTATAAAGTCTATTATCTTCTCCATGTTAAAAATCCACCAACAATATTTTATCCATGTAACATCACTCAACAGTTCCTTTCCACAATCATATGAATAACTCATAATCATAATTGTGACTATAAATTTTTCTTCGCACCCAGGACGAAGAATATTTTCATCACCTGTCTTTACCTGAAACATCAAAGATCATGGTTATACCAAATCACAATTCCTATTTATAATCATACTAACAAATCCATCTTTGCACTACGGGCCAAAGATATTCATCAACAAACCATCTTTGCACTACGGGCCAAAGATATTCATCAACAAACCATCTTTGCACTACGGGCCAAAGATATTCAACAACAGTTCATCTTTGCACTACAGGCCAAAGATATTCATCAACAGGCCATCTTTGCACTACATGCCAAAGATATTCATCAACAATTCATATTTGCACTACAGGCCAAATATATTCATATCTCAAAGAAATATATAATCATTTCAGAATTTATATAAACAATAATTATAACCATGTTGATCAATTCACCTTTGCACTTAAGCTTAAGATATTCAATTATAAATTCAATGGTCATGATCATACCAGTCACAATTCAACTTTGCACTACAGGCCAAAGAGAACCCTAGTCATGATCATACCAATAATCTACCCATCTTTACACTCCAGTGAAAGAGAATTTCAACATCAGGGTTATAAAAATGTTATATATGATGATAAAAATAATATGATCAACATATAGTTTTAATCTCAACAGTAATATTCGTAACTCATGAATAGTAACCCCGACACAAAAGATAAAAATTCTACAATAAAATTCATACCAATATTTCGGTATAATGATATTGAAAGAATAACATTACTTAAATTTATAAACAATTTATTTTAATTGTTTACACTTTACTAATTAATGCATTTAATCATCATAAAATGCCAACTCTTACAATTTCATCATCAATAACCAAAACCCTCATCAAAAATCTGCATATACCTCATATAGGATTCTCAAGCCATAAAATCTTATTTTCCAATTTTCTTTCTTCACAAAACATATTTAATTCATTTACTCATAACTAGACCATTTTCATGAAAAATACCAAATCAGTTCCAAAAATATTTCTTTTCTGGGATTTAGCATAATATAGTCCCATAGTGAACATATATTTTTCTCAGAATTTTTAAAAGTCATTTACTATTTTTCATATGGCCAAAATAGCCGAATATTTAGACATTTATCAAAAATTGTACTTTTGTCCAAAAATTCTGAAATTCACAGAGTATACTTCTATCATATACATGTACTCCCAATAAAAATTTCATCAATTTTGGAGTTAACCACAAGGAATTATAAGCTGTTACTTTTAAAATAGTCTTTTCTCATAAAATTCATAACTCTCAATCTATACATCCAAAAATCACCATTTTTGGACACAATCAAGAAAACTCATCAAAATATCATTTCAAATTTTTCCAGAATTTTTGAAGTTCAGAAAAATTACGAAACTGAAAAACATAACAACTCTTAAAATCCCTTACTATCCCTTACTATCCCTTACTATCCCTTACCTCAAAAGAGCAGTACTTCTGACTGGATATCGGATATGATGCTGAAGGAAACTTGCACTGATGAATAGTAACTCACCAAGTATCTAAAAACTCACAAAATATGCTTCATAATATAGAGAGAGAAAGAGAGAAAGCTTATGTTTCTGGTGTGATTTTCAATTCTAACTTAGCCCTCTATTTATAGGAAAATTTTGGTAGGTTTGACCTGCAACCTGATGGCTTTACCTGCTACTATTCCCACCCACCACATTTGAAATATAATTCAGCACATTTCTTCACCAACCACAAGTGGGGCCCACCAATTCTAGAATTTTCCACCAAAAATGATTTATAACTGATTTCCGAATCAGTCACCTCTTAAAATTCATAACAAATCATACGTTCATTTTTAACGGTTCAAAATTTGTGGACATATACTCAACTTATATATGTATAACATATCCAAAAATTACCACGATCCAACGGTCGGATTAAAAATTATAACCCCCGCAAAATATCTCAAAAAACCCTGATTTTTAATACCTCCATTCCGACAAAAATACGGATAAAAATCTCAACATTAACTCCTTCATTTTTAACCACAAAAATATATCCCTCATTTATATCCACATAATATAAATATTTCCTTATCATATGAATCAATAATTAATTATTCATAAATAATATTACAGAATCACATTTATGACAACCAGGCCGTTCCCAGGAAAGAGGGGGCTTTCTAATAAGAATTTCTCCTTACTGGCGCGCAATTAGATGACCAAACCTCTCCTTAGACAGAACTTTCTAGACATTGCCAATAATGTTATCTAATAATATTATTCAAATAATATGAATTATTGATCTGATAATGAAAATACTGTGCAGCAACAATTATTGAACAACAATAATATAAAATTTCAACGTAGCAATTATTGAATCAATAAAATAAAATATTGAACAGTAATTACTGTAACAATTATTGAGTAGTGCCTTCTTACGTAAGAATCAATAATTTCAAAAATACTATGCAATACCGTGTGCTACTGTGCAATAACGCGTATTACTGTATTTTAACCACCGGGTATTCCAACAGTGTTAACGGTAACAACTACGCCGTTATTTGTAAAAACTCAAATTTGTCGTTTTCTTCACCCGACAGTTATTCGTTATGGGGCCCACAAATAGCTGCGCCGTCGTACGAATATTCCCCGACAGAAAGAATATTCCACGACCAAACGAATATTCCCCGACAACAATGATTATTTTATAACCACTTGCTTATTTTGAAAAAAAATCATATTTCACCCATAACTTTAAACTTTTATCAATTTAACCATTTACTGAATAGTAATTATAAGAAAAATTGAATACTTTTATTTCATAAAATTCGGGGTCTTACAAAGATATTCATCAGTTAATCATTCATCTTTGCACTACAGGCCAAAGATATTCAGTAATATCATCATTTAGGATTGAGGATGATGAAAAATTATCTTAAAGAAAACGAATCCAATGAGACAGAGGTCAAATATAGGGATTCGTATTATAGGTTTATCCAAGTGAAATAATACTTCATAATAACCAATTGTGAAGGAGGAATTCAAAAATTAAGATCAAAACATGGATACAATCAAAGATAGTAACCATAATAAATATCTTGGACAAAATGAAAATTTTTTATTTTTCGAGTCAATAGTGTCGTATACGTGAATAGTGCCGTATACGTGAATAGTAACCCCGACAACAAA